>CADDXX010000806.1:0-10151 GCA_902810485.1 Alauda arvensis
TGGTACCTTTGTGCTCAGCTTTTCCTGCCGTGCCTCTCCGGGGCTGCTGCCTGGCTCCCTTGCCCTGCTGCTCCTGCAGGAACCTGCCCTGGCACTCCTGGGCAGAGCGGGACCCCACGGCCATGGCCACGTCCTGCCAGAACCCGCTGCGGTGCTTGGGGAGCGCCACCACGGCCCTGCCAGCACAGCACAGTGTCACCAGTGTCATCTGTGTCACCTCAGTGTCAGCACAGTGTCAGCAGTGTCACCTCAGTGTCATCTGTGGGACACAGCCTGCCAGCACAGCACAGTGTCACCAGTGTCACCACAGCACAGCACAGTGTCACCTCAGTGTCAGCACAGCACAGTGTCACCTGTGTCACCTCAGTGTCAGCACAGTGTCACCAGTGTCACCTGTGGGGCGCAGCCTGGGACAGTGGGAGGTGTCCCTGCCCATGGCAATGCCCAGGCACTGGATGGGATTTAAGGCCCCTCTAACCCAAACCATTTTGTGATTCTTCTCCAGACACTTCAGAACAGGCAAATTTCTTTAAACACCTTCAGCTGACAGATGTGACACAGATTTCCTGCTCACTTCCCCTCAGACCTGAGCTCCAGCCCAGCTAAAGGAGCTAAACCCAAACATGGCCATTTTACACTCAGTGTCTATTAAATATTGCCCAGTGGTTTCAATAATTGGATGATGGATTAATTAAACATCCTTGCAGCTGAGCTCCCCTCACCAAACCTGCTCACAGAAATGTGTCACTGCAATCTGGGGAGGGAACCTGCTCCCTCTCACCTGTGGCCATTGCACTGATATTTCATTTGTGAGGAAATGAATAGGGAATAATAATTCTGGTTGTTATTATTAGGGAATAAAAATAGGGGGATAAGAAATTAAATAGGGAATATTTCTAATAGGGAATTAAAACAGAAAGGACATCATGAATCTGAAAACCCCCAATCCAGATCACTCAACCCCTCCTGATGCCTGAGGGAAACTTTCCCCCTGAACACAGAACGAGCCCTTACCTGTGAAGCTTCTGCAATTCCTTCTCAGACCAACCATCAGCTGCCCTTGGAAAAAGTTCCAGAGATTTCTGYCCCTTTGTCCTCTTGTGCTCTCTCTGCTTTGCTGCTGAAGGCCTGGCAGTGCTGGAGACTCCACTGCTGGTTTTTATCTGGGCCTCTCTGCCATTCCTGTCCTGGGTGTGACATTCCTCCTCCTCGGTGTCGGAATCCAGCCAGTGCCTGGCAGGGTTGGCTGTGCCCTGTGCCCTCCTGGCCTGAGCAGGCAGAGGAGGCTCCCTGGACTCAGAGGATGTTCTCCTTTCAGGAGGCAGCTCAGACTCATCACTGGACTCGAGCCCATTCAGCCTCACCAGCAYTTTCTGGGAGGGCTTTGCTGTCCTTTGGCCACGGGACTTGTTTGCATCATCCCTRCAACTCCCAGAGCCAGGGCGAAGCTTCCAGTTTTGAGACTCTGGTTTTAATATAGATCTCTTTTTCCTCTTGATCAGCAGTGGGGTGTCCTCACTGGACTGCTCCTCCTCCTCCTCATCTGAGGGTTGCTGGGTGAGGGGAGTCCTGTCCCTGGCCTGGAGGTGCTGCTTGGCTGACCTGAGGGAGCTCCTGTAGCCCTGCTCGTACATGCTCAGCTCTCCAGAGCCTGCTGCTSTCTTCTCTGCCCCCGGGGCTCTGCTGCTCTGTTTGTCCAGCACCTTGGTGTTTGAGGCAGTGCCCCTGGCAGGGAGCTGGGACCTGCTCCTYGTGGCCCTGCCTCCAGGGTCAGTATCCTGCTCCTCGTCCGACTGGAAGCGCCTGGCCCTGCCGCCAGCTCTGGCCCCTGCTCTGGAAGGGGCTCCTGTCTCCGTGCTTTTCCCTGGAACAGACATTCCCAGAGCCCTCAGGGGGTGCAGGGTGGGTCGTGCTGTGCTTGCAGCACCCCCTGCACCCCCTSCCACAGCTTTACCTGCCACACTACAAACTCAGAGCTGCTCTCAAGGGCTCTCCGAAACTCTACAGACTGAGCAGGCACATCCCCAGAGCTCTGCTCGTGCTCCAGAGAGCTTTTCTGCAGGAAACATTGCAGCTGCTTTAAGAGAGAAACTTCTGCTTTACATTGCACATTCTTCTCAGGCTTCTATCACCTCCCAAATGCTACTAAAACCWAATTTTTATTAACAACTCTGTTAATAGATTTTTTTTTTTTTGCCAACATTTCATTTCTTTCCACCACATTAAAAAGCAAAGGCAGGCCCCCAGAGGTCACTGGGTTGGTGAACTCCAAAAATTCCACATCCCTTCATTTCAATTTCCAGAATGAAATCCCTGTGTTTCCCTTATGTAATTAACRAAGTGATTTACAAACACAGTTCTTGTTTGGAGCTGAAGCTCCACAGGAATGCTGCTCTGATGRTCCTTCAGAGGAAAAGCAGCCCATCATGGAAATATCTGAATCATTTCTTTGCATTAACAGACACAACAGCTCCAATCCCACTGATTCCATCAATAACTTGAAAATAGAAAAAAAAATTAGTTCTTACCTTTACTTTGGCTTTTTGGAATTTTCTTTGTTGTCTTCATGTCTTCCTTTGGTTTATTCTTCTTGGAGATGAAACTGGTCTTTCTTTGGGATTTTTCACTACTAAACATCTTCAAAATAAAACAATTGGCTGCACAATTAATTGYAATCTCCTTTTCTCCAGGCTGAGCCCCATTCCCAGCTCCCTCAGCTGCTCCTGGGGCTTCAGCTCTGTTTCCTTCCCTGGAAATGCTCCAACCCCTCAGAGTCTCCCTTGCAGTGAAAGAACTGACCCCAGGCTCTGAGGTGGGGCCTCACCAAATTCCCGTCTGACACAATTAACTTTCTAAAAAGATTTTTGGAGGTCTCTGATTTTTTCCCCAGAAACAATTCCCCATTATGAGGGATTTAGAGACCACAATTATGTGACAATATGGACATCAGGCTATTTTTTGGTGTGTTTTATACTATTTTGATTACATTTCCAAGATTTCCTTGCCTCTAAGAGCTGCACCTGCTCTGTCCCCCCCTGGCCAAGGCCAGCAATTCAATCTGAGTCCCAGTGGAGAGGCTCTTACCAGGCTCAGGTAATCCACCCCTCCATTTTCAATGGTGACATTCAGGTTCTGATCCACAAACTCCCTCTGCCCACACCAGAAGTTCAGGGGGGGTTTGACGAGGCGCCCGCTGCGCGTGTACACCCTGCTCGAGTCATTCCTGGAGTTCTTCTCTGGTGTCAGGACTGCAGTGGGGAGAAAAAAAGCCCAAAGAAAGAAGAGTTTAGTCCCAAATTGCATGGAAAATTCAGTTTTGCAGATTTCAGAGGAACAATGTTGTGTTTAAACAGCACAAGGGAAATGTAAAACRTACACAGAATTGTTCTTTTCAAAGCATTGTGAGAGAAAGAACAGGACTGAAGTAGGAATCTTCACAAATTATAAAATTTACTGTGGGGAACTTTTTACTTTTTTGTTTAGAAGGTTAAAAATGCTGTGAAAGCCCTTTGAGGAAGGAGAATGATAAAGGAAAGTTGTCACATGGAAGAGCTGCTCACTGAGACAAATGAGAGTGAAAAATAAATGGGAGTGATGAGAGGAAAACATAAAAGCTTTTCCAGTGCTAGCAAGGAAACCTGACTCCAGCAGTAACAAACAGTGGGGTTTGGGACAGGCCCAGTGGGCAAAGAGCCCAGCAAAAGTGTGAGTGAAACCCCAAAGCTGTCAGTGCCCATGGCAGGGCAGGGACTGCACTCCCAGGCTGAGCCAAACCAGGGGCTTTTACAGCTTTACAGCCATTCTCTCATTCAAAACACACCCAACATCATGAGCCTTCCCACAACCACTGCAGCCACCCCCAGGTGCCTTTTCCAAAGGGAARGATTGTGAAATACTCACAGATGTTCTCATCATTCCCTGGTGATACCTCRTAGGTGGAGTTCCTCAGGGCAGGTTTCTTTTTCTGTGCCTTGCTGGCTGAGTCTCCTGCAGTTTCCACCACAGCAGTTCCCCTCACAGAGTCATTCTCCTCAGTTTCTTCCACACCACTGTCTTGAACTCGTTCTTTCCTGATGGTTTTGGAGTTTGAGACAAGGAATAACAACCACTGAGGAAGCTGTTCTTTAACAAACAGTGAAGATGTGAAGCCCAGGAGCCCAGCACAGCAGAGTGGCTTCATGCCCAYCTTTACATTTCACACTCCTCTGGTGTAACACCCTCAAACAGCAAAGCCTCAATGAACACTTAAGATGTTCACTGCCATGAAGGAGAATCTCCAAAGAAGTTACCTCCTCCTTTCCTCAAGAAACTCCTCCAGGTACTCCTTCCACCTCCTGGAGAAGCCGAAGGTGAATCTCTTGATGAAGCGGTAGGGGAAGCCTGGGGGAGGACAAGGACATCAAATGCAGGGCTGGCACTGCCACCAGGCCACCAAAGAACCCCCTGGAGCCTGCTAAACCCAAACAGCAGAGGAACTGACCCACACAATTCCACCCAGCACACTCCAGTCACTGTCTAGGAAACCTCTGCAGCACTGGAGCCACTCCGCTCACAAACAAACCTTATGCTGCTGCTTTTCCTTTTTGGGATATTAAAATCAAATATAAGGAAAGTAATAAAAAGCAAAGGAAGTAATAAAATCTTCAAGTCAAAGAGCAGCCCAGCTCAGGTATTTATCAGCAGGGAGCCCAGTGCTGCAAGTGAGAAGGGAACACTGAAACCACAGACACATCTTTGGGCCTGAGGGAGCCACCAGTGAAGGTGTGCTGGGTAGAAAGTGTGTAAAAGATGGTGTAAGACCAGGGGAAGTAATGCTGAGGGAAGGGCTGGAGCTGTGCCAGGGCAGGTTTAGGTTGGATTTCAGGGAAAGGTTCTTCCCCCAGAGGGTTCAGGCACTGCYCAGGCTCCCCAGGGAATGGGCACAGCCCCAGAGCTCCAGGAGCCTTTGGACATCCCAGGGATGCCCAGGGTGGGGTTGTGGGGGGTCTGTGCAGGAACAGGGGCTGGGATGATCCCTGTGGGTTCCAGCTCAGGACATTCCAAGATTCCAAGTATTTATTCCACCAATGCCACAGAGTATCTTTGTGTCCTCAGAGCTGCTGTGAGCACAGAGGAGCAGCTCATTCCCAGGGARTATTCCAGAGGAGCACCCCAAGCAATGAGAACAAACCCTGCATTTCCACCTGTGTGGAAATCCCATTTCCTCCCAAACCCCACGTGCTCCAAAGCCAGCTGAGGTGTCCAGAAGCAGCAGCTCACCATCTCTCTTCATGGCAGCTGAGTCTATCTTGCCCTGCAGCAGGTACACAGCTCCYGAGGAGGTTTTCACCAGGTTGTGAGTGACGCGCTCGGTGACGGCGCTGCTGTGCCACACCAGCTGCTTCATGTCCCTGCCAAAACACACACAGCAGCTCAGAGAGCACTGCCAGGAGGGAATCCTGCAGTGCTGCCACTGCATCAGGCACTGCTGCTGACCCCTGCTTCCTCAGGGAGCTGGCAGCATGTGCTCTTGATGCCTGAAGTTTTAGCTGTAATGTATTTCAAATCCCCAGCTGTCTTGGGTGTAGTTTTGAGCCTCACATTCAGTGCTAGGAGGCAAAACAAATTCTTTCCTGCTGAAAACCAAGGGTGACCTCTGGGCCCCAAAGCCTAGACAACAATGGACTGAAGGCAGAAAACAGGAAGGATGAGACTTCACAGCCTGAAGCTGGAATTGGACAATTAAACCCCAATGTGCAAATGGACCCAAACTTATCAAAGTGTAAGGGCTCATGACCAGGGGTCCATTTTGTGACCATTGGGAGTCCACCTGGCCAGGCTCTGGTGCTCAAGGTGTATCCCAGGGGCCTTTCAATCAATATCTGCTTTATTCTCCAGCTCTGTCCAGTCTGTTCCAGCTCAGCCTTCCCAAGGCATCACTCTGGGCTGGGTTTTCCTCTCTTAGCTGTGCCTGGCCTGCCACTGGGGCAGGGGACACACTGACCCTGTCACTGCTGCAGCTGGGACACTGGGGCTGGCAGCAGCCTGGSACAGAGGGAGGTGTCCCTGCCATGGCAGGGGTGGSAKGGATGKGATTTAGGGTGCCTCCCAACCCAAAGTGTCCAACATTTGATATTCATTCCTCTGAAGCTGATTATCTCAGCACAGGACTCTGAAATAGCTCCCTGGGTGCTGGCTCTCCCTCCCTTTTCCCCACACAAAGGAATTGTCTCCTCCTTGATAAAGCAGYTTAAGCTCTGCACCATTACCTGGTGCCTGGTTGTCCATGGTTTAGTTTGCATTGAAATAATAAACTGGTTCTTACTTCCTTTTCCCTTCCACACAGATTCCTGTGTTTCCACTCAGCACTCTAATCCTCCAGYTGCTCAGGCAGATGTTTGTCTGTTCCAGGAAAAAAAAAAAAGGAAATAAATAATTTAGAAATAAGTATTAGCCAGCACCCCTCAAGGATCAGATCACAAAAACATCTCTTTCAGCAYCTTCTGAGCCACAAATCTGGAATATCAGAGGTTATCTGCTCCTTGGCTCAGTGCTGAAGGTAACTTGGTTTAATCCAGGAAACACAACCAGCACTCTTGGCCATGGAGAGGGAGGACAGAACARGTCCCTTGCAGTCCCAGATTTCCCCAGGGAACAAGGGAAACCAAGCCTTGGGCAGCTGTGCTCGTGCCAGGTTCCCAGGGAGCTCCAGGGATGCAGCACTGCTTTAGGATTTATTCAGAGAGGAATGCTGCAGGCTGCTCTCCTAGGAAAGGATTCTGCTCCAGTGCAATGGAACAGGATGTGGATGCCCCAGCAAAGCCAAGCATTTCCCCTCCCCATCAGCAGGGCACATTCCTGGATGGATCCATGCCCAGCTGGGAAAGGTTTGTCCTCCCTGGGTCTGAGCAGGCGGCCAGGAGCTGGCAGGGCCCAGGATCACACCATGGCTTCTGCACACTAAACCAAAAGTGCTTCTTTTACACAAAAAAAACCAAACCTGAACATTTGTCATCTTGGAGTACAGAAAAAAAACCCAACCAACCAAACAAACAACCCTTTCCATGGGAATATTTACTGGTAAAATCCAGTGGAATAACAGTTTATTCTCTTCTGAGTGATCCTTGCTTTTGACAAGAGGAGGAATAACCTCAGTTATTCCTCACTTTCCCTGAAGGATTCTTGTCTCCCACCTCTTTGTGTGCTTTGCCAGCAGGCTGATCAGCAGGAGCTTTATCCARGGGGACCTTGGGGTCTTCTGCCACCTTTTGCTTCGTTGGAATTTGGACTGGAGAGGAGAGCATGATGCTGCACAAGCACTGTGAGGGTTTTTCAGGATTAGTCTCTGGAGCCTTTTCCACAGCTGGAGCAGCTGGTTTGTCACTGGGCTGCAAATCTCTCCTGTCTTCAGGAAGCTCTGCACGTTTTGCCTCTCCATTTGCCCACCTTCCTTTTACCCCATTTTCCCAAGGGGTGGAGTTCCCTCGCACAGGAGTAGCCACTGTACTCTGAGACATTTCTCCATCAGCATCTACTTCTATGGATTCCACAAGGAAAACATCCACATCATCCTTATCAGAGTCCACATCCTCTGCAGGCTCCTGCCCTGGCTGCTCAGCACGAGCAGGCTGCACTGAGGGGCTCTCTGTGCTGGTGCAAGGAGGAACATTCTGCTGGCTTTGGGCTGGAGYTGCTCTAGCTGCCCATGGAAAGGGAAAAAGAAAGGAATAACAGGGAAATGAGTGATGTTCAAGCACAGAAACAGGCTGCCCGGGGTGGGGGAGGGATTTAAAGCCCCCTGGATGTGGCACTTGGGGACTTGCTGGGCTTTCCCAAGCTCAGCAATGCCAGGGGTCTGTGCCTGGAGGAAGTTTGTGCTCTCCAGAGCAAGCCCAGTACCTTTGTGCTGCTGCTGCCACTTCACCCTCAGGAAGAACGTCTGGGGGGTTTCTGGCATGGGAGGCTCTGCCTGGGGCTTCATCCTGGGAACCTGAGGCCAACCTGGCTCTGCAAAACAACCACACAAAAAATAAACCCCCAAAACCCTCTTTCAATTTGGGGAAGAAAAACATTTTCACGGTGGGATGGGGGCAATATGATTTTTTATATGCTTTCTATTAGAAAAAACCCCACAGAATCCCAGAAAGGTTTGGGTTGGAGGGACCTTAAAGCCCCGCTCATTCCATTCCCTGCCATGGCAGGGACACCTCCCACTGTGCCAGGCTGCTCCAAGCCCTGTCCAACCCAGCCTTGGGCACTGCCAGGGATCCAGGGGCAGCCACAGCTGCTCTGGGCACCCTGTGCCAGGGCATCTCTGCCCCCATGGTAAAAAAGGGTCACAGCCAGCTCGGAGTCAGCTGCAAACCTGCTGAGGGTGCAGGATCTCACCACATCACTGATAAAAATATGAAAGATTAAAGCCAGCAGGGAGAGCCCAGGAAAACATCCCAGTGGGATTTCAAACCCCAAGCAAGGTTCCATGAACCTTTCTCTTCCCTGCACAGACTGTATRGAACAGTCACAGGAATTTGGATRGTTTTAGKTACAAAGTGGGTTTTGAAGGTGTTGCACGGGTCGAGCCCACTCGTGAACACCACAGAGGGAACACTCAGAGCCAGGCTGAGGCAGAGGGGGAGGAAACCCAAAGGGAGGGAATTCTCTATGATACAGAGCAGGGAAGAGGCATCAGCACTGCCACAGACACTCCAGCACTAAAAAGCCTCACCATCCGACTTTTCATAATCCCAGCCTGGAGTGCAACCAGTGCTGGTGCCACTGCTTTTTGCACCCACCAAGGTGCTCTGGGTGCTTTCTCCAGATCCTGAAAGAGCCATGAGTGGGACACAGCGGGAAAACGCTCACACCTGAGACAGCTCTCCTGGAGAAGCTGTGGAACAATCATTGCTTCCCCAGTGTGCCCAGGCTCTGGGCTGATGGGTGTTGGTGTCAGGGGGCTCTGTCCTCTCCATGGGCCTTCCAAGGAGAACGGATCAAGGCAACAGGCAGCAGCAYTGAGAGCTCTTTCCTATCAACAGTGTGCTCCAAAACAATCAAAGCCGTTTGGGAAAATGAACCATTAATAACTCCTGTCATTTGGGATTGCAGGCTGGTGTAAACAAAGAATTAAAAGGCTTAGGAGAAWGTGAAAATCAGGGATGTCACTGCAGCACAAGACGCCTCAAAGTTCCACGAACTAAGCTCAGATCTACATCTCTGTGCTTTTTATTCCGGGTATTCCGAAGGCAAGCAACCAATTCTCATGGAGCCACCGAGGGCCCGTGGACTCACCTCGTCCCGGCTGGGCGCTGCTCTCCGCGCGGGCCGTGCCGGGCCAGTGCTGCCCGGTGGCGGGGCTCAGGATCACGTCGGTGGCGGCCCTGCGCTGCTGCTCCGCCCGGGCCTTCATCCGCTGGAAGATCTTGGCCGGCGAATCCTCCCCGGGCGGCTCCGGAGCGCGGCGCTTCGGCGGCCGCTCGGCGGCGGGGCCGGCCCGGGTGTCGGGGTCAGGCCGGGTGTAGGGGCCGGCTCGGGTGCCGGGGCCATCCCGGAGGTTCGGCCGCTGCTCGGCGGCGGGGCCGGGCCGGGCACCAGGGCCAGGCCCTTGCCGGGTGTCGGGGCCAGGCCGGCGCTCCGTCCCCGCGAGCTGCGGGCTCAAGGCGCGGCTGTCACCAGCGGTCAGGCCGCCCTGGTCCCGCAGCAGCTGCTTCAGCGGGGTGAGCGTGCCCGTGGGAATGCTGCTGAGGGACACCGAGCGGAGCGGCGGCTCTCCCCAGAGGTCCGGGCGGCGGCTGGGGGTCGCGATGATGTCGCAGGCTCCACCGCGGCAATCCCGGGCGGCTCCCGGTCCCCTCATGGCTGCGGCCCGGCCCTGCTGCTCCGGCCGCGCTCCCGGCCCGGCCCCGCTCCCCTCACGCCGCTCCGCGCGCAGATTCAAGCGCAGCCGCCGCGCCCGCCGATTGGCGGCAGAGAGCGCAGCTGCGGGCCCAGACCATTGCGTGCGGGGGGTGCCAGGAAACAGAGCCATTGCCGGGAGAGCCGAGGCAGGCGGCAGCAGGCCGGGGCTAGGCCCGAACACCCCTCTCCTGGGCGCGGTGGTTCAGCCCAGCCGTGGGCGGGCTCCGCGGCCGTTGGCGCTGAGGCGGGAGGGGAGAGGCGGGGCCGAGGCGGGCTGG
>CADDXX010000806.1:114047-124904 GCA_902810485.1 Alauda arvensis
GAGAACAGGTCCCTGCTTTTCCATAGGTGAAGGAATTCCCGAGGAATTCCAGGGGGACTTTGCTCCTGCTCTGTCTTTAGGAACAGCAGGCAGATTGCTCCAAAAAGTGCTGGGCCAAGGATTCTCCATCAGACTGAAGGACAGGACACAGGGAATGGCTTCAGATTGGAAAAGGGGAGATTTGGGTGGGATATTGAGCAGGAATTCCTGGCTGGGCTGGAATTGCCAGAGCAGCTGGGGCTGCCCCTGGATCCCTGGCAGTGCCCAAGGCCAGGTTGGACACTGGGGACACCCTGGCACAGTGGGAGGTGTCCCTGCCATGGCAGGGGTGGGAATGGGATTTCAGGTCCCTTCCCACCAAACCCATTCCATTATTTTCTTGAATAATTATGATCCACGATCTCGGTGACTTCAGGTTCTCCTGGGTTTGCTCTCTGTCCTGCTTTCCCTGCTCTCTGTCCTGCTTTCCCTGCTTTCCATCTCACTCTCCTTGATCTCCCTGCTGCTTTCCCTGGTCGCTCCCTCAGAGCCATAATTTGGGCTCTTCCCAAATTCCCTGCTCCCTGTTACCTCAGCCATGTTTGGATCCCCTGAGCAGCCTTTCCATGAGCTCCAGGGTCACTGGAGGAAATTCCCAGAGGAGCCAAGAGAGGACCCAAAAGCTGCTTTTTTCCTCCCTGGTGTTTTAACAGCTGCACCTTGGGGCTGCTGAGGAGATTTTCTGGGCTTCCCCAGCATTGCTGAAAACGGGAAACTGGGAATTCTCCCTTTCCATGGTGAGGGAGCACTTTTACTCCTCACTCCTTCCTCAGGGCTCTCCAGAATTTATTCAGGAATCACCTTTTCATCCACACACCGAGTGGATGAAAGGCACCACCAACACTTGCAGCGTGTTCTGCTCCCATTTTCCCAGCTTTTCCCTTGCATTGGGAATGAGGATAATCAGGCTGAACAATTCCAGTAAATTCCTGCAGTCACAGCCCCTCCAGAAGGGCCAGCAAATGCTGAATATTTTGATTTRTTCCTTTGAATTCCTCAGAGGAGCTGGCTTGGAAGGAGCTGTTCCACCTGTTGGAGGTCCTGTGGCGACTGGAGGCGCTTTGGCCACTGGTGGATCCTGCAGAAAACGGGAATTTGGCTGGAAAAAGGAAAATTATCATATATATGCATAAAGCACATTAAAAAAATAATAATAAAAAGGCAGTTACTTTGGTCTCAAAAGCTGGAAAGAGTTTAGCAGAACAGATGGGTTGCATAAATCTGGCAAAAATGAGGGCAGGAGAGATTTGTGTGTGGAATCCAGCAGGGGATCAGGCCGGGGTTGGAGTGAAAAAGAATCTGCTGGAGCTTGGAATTCGTCTGTTTTCCGAGGAAAAGCAGGGCCTGGGATCCCGGCACGAGGCTCCCCTGGGATCAACTGCAGATCTCCCATCAGGAACAGCTCCAGCTTGGGAAGTTCCCTGCTCTCTGCTGCTTCCMGCCTCTCCCAGTCGTGGAGAATCCCAGACCGAGTTGGAAGGGATCCTAAATCCCCATTCCCACCCTTTCCATGGGCAGGGACCCTCCCACTGTCCCAGGGTGTCCCCAGTGTCCAACCTGGCCTTGGGCACTGCCAGGGATCCAGGGGCAGCCACAGCTGCTCTGGGAATTCCCAGAGAATCCCCATTCTCCCAGCCAGGAATTCCCAATTCCCCATATCCCACCCAAATCCCCCCATTCCCAGCTAAAAGCCATTCCCTGTGTCCTGTCCCTCCAGGCCCTGTCTCCCTCMTGGAACAGGTTTTACAAACGGAGCCTGTTCCCAGCTCTAATTGTGCCGCTAACGAGCACAAATGGGTGGATTTTGTGTCCTATTGATCCTGGAATTACCTGAGYGATCCAGAAATCAATCAGACTCCTCTCCTGGGCACTTCCAGGCAGGATCCTTTTCATTAGACCTGGCCATGATTTATGGTTTGGCCATCGGTGTTAATGTCGAGCTCGTATCCATCCCTCATCCTTCCCTGGGGCTCTTCCTTTCCCATGGACTCTCCCAAAGCTGTGCTGAGCTTCCTTCTCCAAGGGACTCACCCAGGATCACCTTCCCAACCTTCTCCTCCCCCTGAGGGTGGGGAGGCCCTCAGAATTCCCAGAGAATCTGTGGTGATAAAAAGTTCAGCATTCCTCAAAGTTCTCCAAGATGAAAAGGTCTCACTTCCGGCTGAGCCTGGATGTTCTTAAAATAACTCCTTAAAAGGATAAAATTGTTAATTTTGGGAGGGAGGAAGTGGTTTGGGAGGATTCACCCACAACACATCGGGTACAAAATAAATCTGGGAGTGCCCAGGTCCGTGGAGCCCCTCAGGAAACATTTCCAGGTGGTTTTGGAGCTCCTGCCTGGGGTGTCCCATTCCTGGGTCTGCAGGAACGTTCCCACCCTGCCTGGGGCTGGAAAGGGCTCCGGGAGAGCTGGAGAGGGACTGGGGACAAGGGATGGAGGGACAGGACACAGGGAATGGCTTCCCACATCTTCTCAGGCAGCCCAGAGCTCCGAGTGCCACCTGCAGCAATTCCTGGGACACCTCCAGGGATGGGGGATCCAAACCAGAGGGCAGACATTCATGGAATCATGGGATCATTAAGGTTGGAAAACACCTCTAAGTTCATCCAACCATTCCCCAGCACTGCCCAGGCCAGCACTGCCCCGTGTCCCCAGGTGCYACATCCACAGGGATTTAAATCCCTCCAGGAATGGGGACTCYRCCCYCTRCCTGTGCCAGGGCTGGACAACAAATTAGGAATTAAATTTTCCCAAATATCCAATCTAAACCTCATGGGATCACTGAGGAAAAGCCCTCCAGGATCACCAAGTCCCAGCTGTGCCTGATCCCCACCGTGTCCCCAGAGCTCCGAGTGCCACCTCCAGCAATTCCTGGGACACCTCCAGGGATGGGCACTGCAAACCTCCCTGGGCACTGCCAAGGCCTGAGCTCCCTTTCCATGGGCAAATTCCTGCTGCTGCTGCCCACCCTGGGAATCGTTCCACACTCCTGGAGCCGCTTTTCTTCTGCCACACTCCCTGCACTTGTTGGACCCTGGGGTTGTTCCTCTCTCATTTCGTGAAATGCTGGAACCCAACCCACAAAAGGCCCTCAAATCCCTCCGGATTTTGGATCCTGAGGTTCTCTGGCACTGGGTGGGAGAGGGAATTCTCATCTCAGAGCCATTAATTAGACGTATAAGAGGTTGTTTAATGATTCTCAGGGGGTTTAAAACCCTTACAACCCATTCAGTAAAAATAAAATCAGATTRTTTTCGTGCCTGTGCAATTTTCCATCGAGCGTTCCAGGCATTGAAAAGTATTTCATGCATCATTTGCTCACAATAAATTAAAAATCTCCAAATATTAAAACAGCGGGAAAATCCTCTTTGGAATRAAATGGTTTTTATTGCTCCTTCCCTGGACGACTTTCTGCTGCCAGTGCTGCTTGGGCACAAAGTGATTRAGATCAAAAACGATTTGTTGGACTGAAATATTTTCTTTTTGGGATGTTTTTGATGAGTTAAAATAAACTCTGCTAATTAGTGACCATCTCTGTTCTGCCATGGCRCTTTAATTCATGGCTGGGCAGCGGGCAGCGGCGTTTGTTTATTTTAATGTTTATTATTTGTGYTGGAAATGGATTTATTCTTCATTAGGTGCAGGGTTTAATAAAAATGAAAGTGGCTCCGGAGGATGAGAGCAGGTGGGAAGAGGGAAATGAGAGGTTTCCAGGTTTGTTGGTCCCTTGGAAATGCAGATCAATTATTGTGTGGATGGAAACGAGAGCTGAAAATGAGAATGAAGGCTCTGAGTGCTCCAGCCTCGTTTGTGGCTGTGGGGAGGGCAGAGCTCATCTGAATTACTGCTGGAGCTCAGGGACTTGGGGCAAAACCTGCTCTGAACACGAGGAAATTCCCAATTTCCGGCATTTCCCAGGGCGGTGTGGTCACCATTCCTGGGGGATTTAAAAGCTGTGGATGTGGCACTTGGGGACATGGGCTGGGCTTCCYCTGGGAACGACCTTTGGTGGAGAAGAAAATCCCCAAATTTCAACTGATCTTCCTCAAAGCTCTTCCCTGTGCAATCCCAGGAGCCCCCGGTGCTCTGGAAAAATCCCRRGGTTTGAGGGACTGGGCTGGGATCKGCCAGGGCCCTCCTGGGRRSTCTCAGGTTTTTGGGRTTTTTGCACCCTGAGAGTTGATGGTGGAGTTGGACAGAGAGCCCAGGCCAGGCAGCTGCTTTGAGGAGTTGTTGRTTCTTTTCTKMTCTCTCMAAGTTCTCCCAGCCCAGGGTGATGTTCCCAGGAAGGCAGAAAAGCACAATCTGCCCCTCCTGCAATGGCACCTGAACTTTTATCATCTAAACCACGTTAACAATGTTTTCCTCTCAGTGCCAATGACTGACCCAGGTCAGACACTGAAATCTCACCACAACCCAACCAAGGAAAGGCCCCCAGCCCTGCAAAGATGGAGGGGAAGGAGAAGCAGGAAAAGGACAAAAAACACCCCCTGATTGCTCCATCTTTGCCCCATTCTACCTGTACAGTAAAATCTAAACATTCTATTGTTTCACCCTGTAATACAACAATAATATTATTAATTAAACCCACGTGGCTGCATCACCTCTTTCAAGCATGGCAGTGTTTTCCAGGGAGTTCAATCAAAGGAATTGGGATTTTTGGCTCTTTTGGCTCTGTCCCAAGACCCTCGGGGTCCCGAGCCTCCAGGGACCCCCAAAGGGGTCACCCTGTTTCCCACAGGGGGGTGGGTTTGGTGGCCCCGTGTGGCAGCTGAGGACACCTGAGAGTGGCACCTGCCAGGGGATGGTGGAGCCAGGCTGGGAGAGCTGGGAATGTTCCCCTGGAGAGGAGAAGGCTCCAGGGAGAGCTCAGAGCCCCTGGCAGGGCCTGAAGGGGCTCCAGGAGAGCTGGAGAGGGACTGGGGACAAGGCCCGGAGGGACAGGACACAGGGAATGGCTTCACATTGGAAAAGGGGAGATTTGGGTGGGATTTTGGGAAGGAATTGCTGGCTGGGCTGGAATTGCCAGAGCAGCTGTGGCTGCCCCTGGATCCCTGGCAGTGCCCAAGGCCAGGTTGGACACTGGGGACACCCTGGGACAGTGGGAGGTGTCCCTGCCCATGGAGTGGGGTGGCACTGGGTGGGGTTTGAGGTCCCTTCCCACCCAAACCATCCTGGGACTGTGGGATTTTGGATCYCCTGATCCCTACAGAGGAGGGAAAGCAGGCAGGGAACCCCAAACCATCCCAAAGGGTGTTTCGTACCGACCTGTGGGACCAGAGCAGAGCTGAGCTCCTGGTCACTGGGATTTTGGGATTTTCCAGCTTTTAGCCTCACATTTACCTGCTCTGTGTTCTTTACTCACCTGCACTGTCAGAATCCCATCTTTTATTTTAATTCTGATTTTCATGGCGTGGATGTTCCATCTCATTCCTGAACCTCAGCAATCCCTCAGAAATCCCCCTGCTCTGTTTAATCCCAGTTTTAAGCCTGCCTGCCTGGGCCAGTGCCCAAACTCAGGGTCTGTGTTTGGAAAAGCCAATTTAATAAAATGTGCTCAATCTCTGCGCATCTTTTGGGATTGAGATGCTTTTTGTTTCTGCTGGATTTTTCCTCAAGCCCAGGCCTCCTCATGATTCCTCATCCCAAGGCTCTTTTKCCATCCTTGTCCTGGTTTAGTGCTTTGCCCGTTCCAACAGGTCAGCTCAGGGTGTGAAAACATCTTTATTTCCTTTTAATTTAGATTTTATTGGYTTGTCCCCTGCTCTTCCCCTTTGATATTCCTGTTGTCTCTCTGTCTGCTGCAAATCTCTGCAAAGCCTCTGCTCCCTTTCCTGGAGGAAAACWCTCATTTAATTCCTGTCCTTGTGTACAAAAAGGTGCAGACTTTTTAATTTCTCTGGGAATGACAGGTTCTGAATTTCATCCACCCTTTTATTGCCCTGCAAAGCTTCCCTCAAAGCAGGAGTCATTGGATCATTGGGAATGAATTCCCGGCCTGCCCCCTCTTGCAGCTCTGATCCCTGATAACACTTCCAGCCCCTCGTTTAAGGGCTGGAATATTCCAGCCAATATTCCAGGCTGGGAATTCCCAAGGGGAAATGTGGGCTCTGTCTTTTGGGGGTTTTTTAATCTCTTTATAGTCACAGACCCACTCGCTGTGGGGTGGGGTGAATCAAGATCTCGGCACAAACAAAAGGAAAAAACCAAAACAGCAGCAAAAAACATCACAAAAATGGGAAGAAATGGGAAAGAATGGGGAAAAATGGGAAAAAATGGGAAAAAATGGGAAGGCTGTAGGAAACAAGGGATGGATTTCAAGGGAAAGGGTTGGATTAGGGAAAACAAAACCTGTTTTAAGCTGGAGAGGTGGGACTGCCTCCATAGACGCTGGAACAGTTTGGAACAACTCGGGAATTTGGGAGAGTGGTGAAGSAGAGGGGTGGAATTTTTTCCATTTTTGCTGAAGGCTGTGAGGGTGGAGCTCCCATCGTTCATTTTCACTTTGAAGATGATCCCAGGGTTCATTTTCAGCTGGATGCTGGCAGAGGCCATGGAAAACAATCCGGGAATGGGACAGGCCCATCCAGGGCTGCAGTGAGCACAAATTCCTGCTTTGTTCCTGCTTTGTTCCTGCTCTATTCCAGCTCTATTCCTGCTTAATTCCTGCTTTATTCCTGCTCTATTCCTGCTCTATTCCTGCTTTATTCCTGCTCTATTCCTGCTCTATTCCTGCTTTATTCCTGCTTTATTCCCGCTCCATCCCATCAATCCTGGGCTTTTCTGGGAACCTTTTGCCCCCTCCCCTACCACAGGAGTCTCCCAAACGGCTCCTCACGGATCCAGGTTTTTATTCCTTTTATTGAGGCATTTCCAGGAAGATTCCAGAGGAAAATGTCGCCTTCCCTGAGCCCCTGAGGGCTCTGTGCTCCAGAGATTGTGGGGAAACAATCCCCCTTTTGCATGGAATTACATCCAATAATTCTCCCTGAGGGAGAGGGGCATTCCCAAACCTCCTCCCTGCCATTTTCCAGCCTGGGAATGGCTTTTGGAGCAGTTGGATAATTCTGGCTCATTTTGTTCATCCTGAACAAAACCCTGGCTCTTCATGGGCTGAAACATTTGGAGCTCAGCTCGARTTCTGCACCTGAATTATTTTTTCCAGCCCAGCACCGTTTTATTTTTTATTTCAGAGAGATTTAATCCAGTTCCTGTGATGTGAAAACAAAGGAATCCGTGTTTGAAAAAGACACTTCTTGCCTTGAAAGCACCGAAATTCTCTGTTTCAGGGCTTTTAAAGAGAAGCTTTTGTGTTATTTTTGATCTGTGCACAATGAATCATCCCRAAGTGCATTTTCATTTYGTTCAGAGATAATCTGAGCTCAMAGACAACATCTAAAGCCATTARGAATAATAATAGGAATAATAATAGCAAGAAATTAATGATTATAGTAATAATGAGAACTGTCTTTGTCATTGATTCTGTTATTGTCACTGCTTTGTGGGGCCTGGTTAAACCTGGGGGTTTTTATTCACTTTAAAAGCTTTTGTAACGATTTAAATTCAAAACTTCTCAGCTTTAGCCACTGCAGACTGCGGGATCAATTTGGAAAACCTCTCCCATCTTTTTCTGGGGTTTGTTTTCCTTGCCATCCCTCATTTGCTGCCCCAGCTCCGGGAATTTGGGCTGAGCCTGGCGGGGGTGGGAGGAACGAGCTGTGAAGGCAGAAGGGGCTGAGTGGGTCCTTTCATGTGACTCTCTAAAATGTCCTGGTGTGACATTCCCTGTGATCCATCAGCAACTCGGGGTTTTGTTTGGAGGTTTTTCCCATTAAAAATTGGCTCCTTTTATCCCTTTCCCAACAATTTCATTAAATTCTTTTATTTTGGTGTGAAGCTGGCCTGGTTTCAGCTGCACGTTTGGCCACAATGACATTTCCTGAGCTCCTCATCTCCTAAAAACCTTCTGTTCCTGGACTGTAAAACCCTTAAGAACCCAATATTTTGAGTTCCTCTGAAGSTATTTACCCACTTAACCAAATATATTCATTTTTTTTCCCCCTCCCTCACCACCACACTGCAAAATCCTTTTATTTAACAGCCCCCATTGCAGAGATATTGGCTGGAATAAATTTCTCATTTCCTCTCGGTGCCTGACAATAATGGGCTTGTATTGGGAGTTTTATGATCCCATCCAGGACCTATCAGCACATAAAAATTACACTAAACCCGACAAGAGGATTAAATCCATTCTGTTTGGGCGCAGCCTCTTTGCAGCCCCTCCACAAATGAATCTCCACAAGTGCCCCTGGAAGATGTTTTATTTTATTATTGCACAAGAAACTCTCTTGGAATTATGGTGAGCTAAGTTGGACTGTTTTCTGGTGGGTTTTTTTGTTTTGTTTTGGGTTTTTTGGGGGTTTTTTTGGGGGTTTTTTTGGGTCCAAAGGAACGGAGCAGGCAAGAATTTGGGGAATTGTTTCCATGTGGAGTCTCCCTGTTTGGATGGAGCGGGATTATTTAAATTACATGAAATGATTTGTATTTTGTGGTGAGAAGGAGGAGGGAGGCTTTGGTCCTCTTTGCTGGGTGGGGTTTGAGGGACAAAGAGAAAAATCCCCTGAGGGATGAAACATAAACTTTAAGGAATTTAGAGATTTTAGAGGAGCTAAGATTTTAGGCAGAAGACAAGCGTTATTAGAGTTAAAAATAAATGGATAGGCCTTGATGAAGTTAAGAGTTAGTAGTTAACTAATAATTGATTGCTTGGAACTGTGGGATGGAATATCCCGAATGGGAAGGGATCTCAAGGATCATCCCAACACTGCGAAAATCCCGCCCTGGGAATCGCTGGGAGCGTTTTCCAAACCCTCCTGGAGCTCTGGCAGCCTCAGGGCCGTGCCCATTCCCTGGGGAGCTTTTCCAGTGCTTCTCCCACCCTCTGGGAAGGGAAGAAGCTTTTCCTAAAACCCATCCCAAAGCCTTGGCACAGCTCCAGCCACTCCCCAGGTGCAGACTGGAGATCTGGGAAGAGGGGAGTTGAGGAATCTCTGGAGCCTTGGGAACAAGTCCAGTGGCTTCAAGCAGGAAATAAATCCTAAATCCTTGATATTCCTGGGARAACCCAGGGGGCTGTGCAGAAATCAGCTGGTGTTTGCTGTGACATGGGGAGAATTCGGATAAATATCAAACACTGCTGTGTCCTGAAGGGCACACCCAGCATTCCCACTGGGAAATGGGATTTCCTGAGGGGCTGGAAGGCTCTGCAGAGGCTGGGAGCGTTCTCCAGGTGCATCCAGAGAATCCTGTCCTTTGCTGTGCTGCAAAAGTCCCTAAAATCCCGCAGGAAAAAGGAGCTTTTCCCTTCCCTTCCTCCTCTCTGGCCCTGCCGGCTGTGAAAGCAGCCCGTGGAGTTCCCACCTGGGAATTTCAGCTGGAAAAAAAAGGGAAAAGCTGTCTCCTGCAGAAAGTGCAGATTCCAGCTGCAGGAGCACTCAGGGTGGGAAAGGCCTTCCTGGGGATGGGGATGAGGCTTTTGCTGCCGAGCTGGAGTGGGCTGAGGGTAATTTTGTGGGATAATTTGGATGGGAGCGTCCTCTCCCTTCCCCAGCCCTCCTGGCCTGGCTGTAATCCATCACTCTGATTGCCTTTTCCTGGCCACTGGAATTCATCTCCTTGTCTCCCTCATCTTTAACAGACTGTGGGTCCAACCTTTCTTTTTTATTTAGAGTAGGAGTCTTTTCCTCCTGCTCCTGGAAAGGTCCCGGTGTCCCTTTTCCCAAAGCTGGGAGCACATTTCAATTTGGGATCATCAGAGCAGGGATGGGAAGCAGCTTTCCTGAATTCCAGTGAATCTTCCCTGAATTTATGATTCCCATGCTGACATTGATGGGAAGGAGTTTTGAGGGTGGGCAGAGCTGATTCCCTAAAATTCAATCCCACAGCTTGGATCTGTTGACATGGATTCAGCATGGAAAAGGAGGAAAATGTGCAGGAGGACTCACTGCTTCCCCTGGAATTGTTTCAGGAGATGTTTCCTGGATTTCTCGGAGAGGCTACAGCTCTCCAAGAGTGGAGAAAGGAAAATGTGCAGAGGAAATCATTCCTTCCCCTGGAATTGCTCCAGGAGATGTTTCTCAGATTTCCCTGAGTGGCTGCAGCTCTCCCAGGGTGGATCTGGAAGGRATTCACTGACATTTATCCCTGAATTTTCCCATCAGAGGGATCAGAGCCCCCAGCTGGGGCACTGATCCAACCACTGGGGCTTGGATTGCTGGGGAAAAAAATCAATGTRAAAAATGATCCTTCCCAAAACTGGCAACGAGGCCTGAGCAGCAGAGGAAAYGAGTGGGCAAGGAAAKTGTTAGAGTTTAGTARAGCTTTTAGTTAAAAAAAGAAATAGTTTATGTGAGGACTTGAGATTGAGATCTGATTTCCTTTTTTCCCTTTTTTCCTTTTTCCCTTTTTCCCTTTCCCCTATTTTCCCCCTTTTTTCCCTTTTTTCCCCTTTTTACTTTTTTCCTTTTTTCCTTTTTTTCCTTTTTTCCCGTTTTTCCATTTTTCCCTTTTATCTTTTTTCCTTTTTTCATTTTTTCCCTTTTTTCCCTTTTTTCCCTTTTTCCCCTTTTTTCCCTTTTTCACCTTTTTCCCCTTTTTTCCCTTTTTCCCTTTTATCTTTTCTCCTTTTTTCATTTTTTCCCTTTTTTCATTTTTTCCCTTTTTCCCTTTTTCACCTTTTTTCCCTTTTTTCCTTTTCCCCCTTTTTTCCCTTTTTTCCTTTTTTCCCTTTTTTTCCTTTTTCCCTTTTTCCCCTTTTT
>CADDXX010000806.1:142845-154988 GCA_902810485.1 Alauda arvensis
AAAAGAAAAGAGGCACAGGGATAGCAGGAAACGGCCTCCAGCTGCTCCAGGGGAAGGTTAGGTTGGGTATGAGGGAAAACCTCTCCATGGAAAGGTTCCCCAAGCTGTGGAACAGAATTCCCRTGGAAGAGGTGGAGTTAAATCCCTGGAARTGCCCMAAACCCAMACGGATGTGGSACCTTGGGTTGGTGGTGGGGCTCCAGGGCTTTGCAGAATTAATGAAAATTTAATTTTCACCATGAAAACGTTAAAAGAATTGTGTGTTCCTGCAGTTTTGGGTGTCACCTTGTGCAGGGAATGCTGGCAGCAGGGAAAAGCTCTGCCTGAGCAACAATTCCCACCAGGAATGGGACCTGAGAGTCCCACCCTGGATTCTGGGAGAGAAAATGTGCTCTGAACAGGCAGAAAGTCCAGGAGCTGCGGAGCACCGGGGAAAACAGGAGAGCGGATGAAGAACGGAGTGTGAATTCCCTGTTTTCACCTTCGGATAACTCTGTTCTGCTTCCCAGAATAAATAACACRGAGCCTTTGCCGGAGGGGAGGGAGCCACGGGAGAGATTCCAGATAAATCAACATTTGCTTCCTGGAGTCGCAGCGAGGATCCTGCGGGGCCCCCGGAGCAAACGGATGGAAGGAGCACCAAGGGGCTTGGGAGGAGTTTTGGGAACCTCCTCAGGCTTTGAACGTCTCTGTTCCCGGCTCCAGAGGGAGGATTGGGATGTTCCAGCAGGGGAGGGTTTGCTTTGCTGCTCATTCCTGGGATTGATGCTCAGCGTGGGGAATGATCCCAGATTGTTGTTCAAGGGACAAATCAGGTCCTTTGCTGGGAAATCCTTTCCTGGATGTTTTATATCTGGATATTTCAGGATTCTGAGGGAGGGTGGAGGCCGAGGCCAGGTTGGGTAAACTAAAAGAGGAGAGATTTATATGGGATATTGGGAATTAACCAGGAATTCCTGGCTGGGATGGTGGGGAGGGGCTGGGCTGGAATTGCCAGAGCAGCTGTGGCTGCCCCTGGATCCCTGGCAGTGCCCAAGGCCAGGTTGGACACTGGGGACACCCTGGGACAGTGGGAGACGTCCCTGCCCCTGTCACAGAGGTGGAATGGGTGATCCCTAAAATCCTTTGATAAAATTCTTTGATAATTCTCTAATTGTTTCCCTTTGGAATTCAGCTTRTTTTTTACAAACTGCTTAACAATAAATTTAACTTGAATTATTGCCCTCCTCATCTTCTCCATACTTCAACCCAATGAATAATTAAATTGGTGAAACGAAATAAATTAGGCATTTCAAAGCTTTAATTAAAAAAAAATTAAGCAAAAACAACCACACGAATCCCAAATCCAGCTGAGGACTGACACAGGACAAACTGGGATAGTGGGAGGTGTCCCTGCCATGGCAGGGGTGGGATGAGATGGATTTTAAGATCCCTTCCCACCCAAACCATTCCACAATTCCATGATTAACCGACAGAATCAGTAAATACTTCTTGGAAATAAATTTTTTAAGACTTTTTGCCCACAAAACCATGAAATTATGGAAAAAATCCAGCATGGGAATTCAGGTATTTGTAGGATTTTGTGCAGGATTCTGTGTTTCGAAGCTTTCCCCAAATGTTTCTTGTCAAAACCCCCAAAATTATGGAGAATTCCAGTGTGGGAATCCGACTTCCTTTAAAGTGATTTTTTTAGCACAAAACACAGGAAGTGAAGTGCAATTTGTGCATTAAAGTTTTGTCCATTGCAGAGAAGCACAACTCCCATAATGGGAAATTAATGAGAGAGATGGATTAGGGCATCATTTTTCCCCTTGACGAATTAATGGATGCTACAATGGATTCCGAGCGGGCGTCGTTAGCAAATGGGAAAAATTGCTCCAATTAAAAACGAACCCTGAGGCTCAGCCATCAAAACTCCGTTGTCAGAATGGAAATATTTCCCGTGGTTTTAGGAAGAGGAGGAGGAGCAGGGCATTCCAGGCAACTGCAGAAATTCGGGATTGCAGGAGCAGAAGGATAAAATTTGTCCCATTTTGGGTGTGACATTTGGGTGGTCGTGAGAGGGGACTCCCAAGGGTGGTGAAACCAAACTTGGAATGGAATAAAGAGAAGGAAGTTTCTGTTTTCCCACATCTTCGTCAGCTGACGCTGCAGAATTCCAGCTTTTTTTTTGTTTCTGGGAATGATGCTCTTCTTGGCTCCTGCTTTATATTCCTCCTCCAATGGGTCCCATCAGGAATTTTACATTTTTCCACCCAATTTAGGGTGAATCGGAGTCTTGGTCTGGCAGCGTTTGGCTGACCACGATCCCCGATGGAATTGTGGGGTCTGTGGGGCAGGTTGGGATGTGTGGATGGGGTTTCTGCTCAGGTGTCCTCTGGAAGAAGGTGGAATTATGGAATCCTTCAGGTTGGAAAAGTCCTCTGAGATTGAGTCCAGTGGCCACAGCCAAGCTTGAGCACAGCCAAGGCCACACTGACCCTGTCTGTCACATTCACAGGGATTTAAATCCCTCCAGGGATGAGGATTCCACCCCTGGCCCACCCTTTCCATGAAACTTTCTCAGTGTCCAACCTGAGCCTCCCAGTGTTTTGTCCCCTCTTGGTTTCTCAGTTCAYTCCTTGAGCCGTTCCATCGATTCCTGGTGCTTTTCCTCCCTCACGGAGGGGTTGGATTCCTGAGTTTCCCAGGAATATGGGCTGGAAGATGAAGATCCAGATACAATTCCACCCAGGAATAACTGAGCTCAGCCWTGCCTCGTGTCACACCTGCTCCAGTGCAGCATTTCCCTGTGGAAAATTTTGTGGAAAATCCTGAGGATTCAGGAAGGAGTCAGGGTGTCTGATCACCCTCCCGGTGTCCTGGATTTTGGAGCTTCACCCAGGGCTCTGTGGGAATTCCTGGCTCTCTGCATCCGGGAGTTATCCCTGGATGGAGGCTTCTGCTGAAGCTCAGTTCCCACCTCTTCCAGGACATCCAGGCTGGTTTTCCCATTTTAATTTTCCTGTCCTGCCTTCCTTGGGATGACAGCGAGCCCCCCTCTCTCGCCTTTTTCTCCCCATGGATGTTCTTTTCCAGTGGAATCCCATTTCCTTTCCAACCAAGCTCAGCCTGGGACGTTTTTCCCAGTCCTTGAGTAATTCCTTTCCCCCTTTTCCACAGCAATTTTCCCAGCTCTCCCAGCCTKGCTCCARAGGGGCTCCAGCCATAAATGGGTTCCCATTAATGGAAATACCCACATCCCATTATTTGGAATTCTGCTGCTGTAAAGTGACTCCAAGGACTGTCCGAACACGAATTCTTTTCACCACTATTTACAGGACACAAAATCATGCGCAAAGTCTCTCAATCAAATGGAGATTTCTGCTTTATTCCACTTTATCCACAATATCTCATCCTACAAATAATTATTCCATTCAGATCCCAGTATTTTATGAGATATTTAACATTATAATTGAGATTTAGCAGGAACTCAGATGTTCCTCCATCATTTCTGACCTCCTGCAGCGCTCCCAGCTCTGGGAGCCCACAGCAGCCACTGGAACAGGGGGAATTCTTTTTCCCCCTCCTTTCCATCCCGCTCCCAAAATGCCCTTGGTGTGTTTGGGGTTTKGCTGCTGCTCTAAATAATTCATAAATTCACATTACAGGGGACACAAAAATCTTTCAGGAGCAGGAGCTCCCTGATTTTCCTTCCCAAAATGCACCAAGGGCTGGGGAAAGTTTCCATTCTTTCCTTTGGCGTTGTTTTAAAACCAACTGGAGCTGCAGRATTGGGTCAGAAATCTGGAATTTCAGGGTTGTTGACTCCAAGAATTGCAGAATTATCCAGTTTGCAGCTGCAGAGTTTGGAGAGCAAAATTTTTAAATTATAAATTATATAGTACTAAAAATATTCCTCAGTTTTTAAGCTGTGGCCACAGCAGGATTTCCCTTTCCCTTCCCTCCAGACACTGTGTGGTGCCTTCCCTTTGGAAATGCTGCTCCTGGGGGAAATTTCTCCTCAGGTTTGGTGGGAAATCTCCAGGAATTTTGTGAATCTTTGAGCACCTTGGTGGCATTAATGGGGCACAGTCCCTAAATTAAAATGTTCCCAGTGCTTCCCTGTGAACTGTGGAATGGTTTGGGTTGGAAGGGACCTTAAATCCCATCCCAGTCCAATCTCATCCCATCCCAATCCCATTCCCACYCCAGCCATGGCAGGGACACCTCCCACTGTCCCAGGGTGTCCCCAATTAGATATTGCTGATTGGGAGCRGTTCTGGTGTCCCTGGCTTTATCCCTTTTCCCATGGGATTTAACAGTAACTTGTATTTTAACAGCCCAATCTTGTCCTGCTTTACAGCTCCATAAGCTCTGCTCGGATTTTATCCATCCCCCTGGAATGGCAAGAGAAATCCCGCAGCAATGTCAGCATCCCGACATTCCCTGGATTTCACTCCTTGTCCAGGATCTCCAGCGGCCCCAGGAATGCTCTGGGTGAGGATGGAGCCTTCCCAGTAACGCCCAGTTGTTCTCTGGAGGAGTGAATGGGCTGAGCATGGAACCATGGAGTCATGGAATCACGGAATCATGGAACCATGGAATCATGGAATCCTGGAACCACGGAATCATGGAGCCATGGAATAATGGAATCCTGGAATCATGGAGCCATGGAACCATGGAACAATGGAACCATGGAACAATGGAATCTTGGAACCATGGAACCATGGAACAATGGAATCCTGGAACCATGGAATACTGGAATCCTGGAACCATGGAAACATGGAACTGTGGAATAATGGAATCATGGAACCATGGAATCACAGAGCCATGGAACCATTAAATCATGGAACCATGGAATCCTGGAACTATGGAACCATGGAATCCTGGAACTATGGAACCATGGAATCCTGGAACTATAGAACCATGGAATCCTGGAACTATGGAACCATGGAACCATGGAATCGTGGAACCATGGAACAATGGAATCATCAAATCATGGAATTATGGAACCATGGAATCGTGGAAACATGGAACGATGGAATCATGGAATCCTGGAATGATCTGGGTTGGAAGGAATTTTAAGGATCTCCCCAGGCCACCCCTGCCATGGCAGGGACACCTCCCACTGTCCCAGGGTGTCCCCAATGTCCAACCTGGCCTTGGGCACTGCCAGGGATCCAGGGGCAGCCACAGCTGCTCTGGCAATTCCAGCCCAGACAGCAATTCCCAATTCCCAGTGTCCCACCCATCCCTGCTGGGTTTATATCCCAACATCCCAAATCTGCAGTGTGGCAGCAAATCCCTGCTTTGGAATTCCCAGGCCTGCAGGGATCTGCACAACCATTATCCCTCACTGGGGCAGCAAAACTGGGAATTTTCCATTTCTCTCCAGGCTCAAAACCAAGATCCCCCAGGGATGTGGAGGAAGGAGAGGATTCCTGGAGCTGCCTTTTTTAATCCCCAGGCTCTGTGGCTGTCAATCCCTTGGCATTGGTTTTCTTACTGGAAACAAAGAGCTGCTCCATAAATCCCGGATCCCATCTGGAGGTTTGAAATCCTCGGGAAATTTCCAGCCCAGGGAATGGAGAGAAAAGGCTCTGGAGCCATCCAGGATGAGCTGTGAGATGGAATATTCAAATATTGGATTTTGGAGGAGAAAGAGGAGGTTCCCAGCTGGGATCCTGAGCCCCAGGACTCACTGGCTGAGAAGAAGGCAGAAGGAGGTGAATTCCACGCCTGGCCATGGAATGCAGAGGTCACAAGGTGGAAGAAAGTTCTGGAGGAATAAAAAGTGCAGAAAATGGAAAGAAAAAAACAAAAACCCAAAAGCAACCCTTAAAAACCAAGGGAATAACACAGCCATGACCTTCAATAAGGCCAAATCCAATAAAGCTGGAACTGGGAGGGAAAATCCTTTGGGAAATGAACCCAAAAAAAAAAAAAAAAAAAAAAAAAAAAGGAGTTCAGGGAAGTTGGCAGCTCTGTGAAAAACACAGGGAAAAAAAATCCATCCCCGTGCTGAGGAGCTGCAGGAAGGGTGGGGAGGGATCAGAGCAGATGAATCCAGGGCTTGGAGCAGCAGGAATTGCACAGGGAGAAAAAAGGGGCTCGGCTGGAKGGGAAACAGGATGGGAGATGCTGAGGGACAGGGGGAAAGCAGGAAGGGAAAAGCTGGAAGGGAGAAGCAAGAAGGGAAAAGCTGGTTTGATTCCGTCGCCGTTCCAAATGGGAAATTAAACCAGGGGCTGCTGTGAAGCTGCCGAGGAGAGCAGGCAGCTGTCGTGGCTCTTCATTGCTTTTTTTYCCTCTGCGTTTTGCCTGTCCTGGTGCTCGGTGAAGGGTGTGATTTATTCACAGCGGGTCCGGCACGGCCCGGGGAGGGGAGGTTGTACAATAAACCCCTGACAAGGCCCGTGCCAAAAGCCATTAGGGGAGAGAAGAGAATGGAGACACTGAAGTATTTACAGAGCGAGCTGGCTTTCRTTTAAAACCCTTCACCGAGGCTGGGTGATAATCACATCTCGCTGCTGACAGGCCCTGCTTGGAAAAACCGGGAGAGAATTGGAAGCTCCCTCAAAAAGCTGCGAGGACTTCCCGGGATTTCAGGGTCACTGAGGCACTCGGGCATTGCTGCCGAGGTTTGGGGTTTTCCCAAATCGGTGCCAGGGGGTGGAAGGACAGGGAGGTGTTTGATGTTGCTGTTGGGGTGGATTCTGATCCGGGGTTTTGCTTTCTCCTCTTCCTTCTCCTTCTCYCTCCCTCCCMATCCACAGGTGTTCATTTATGGGTTTAAAATATCCGTGTTTTATATAAAAAAGGGTTTTGCCTCCTTGTGAAGCCCCTGGCAGGGCCTGAAGGGGCTCCAGGAGAGCTGGAGAGGGRCTGGGGACAAGGGATGGAGGGGCAGGACACAGGGAATGGCTTCCCATTGGAAAAAGGGAGATTTGGGTGGGATCTTGGGAAGGAATTCCTGGAATTGCCAGAGCAGCTGTGGCTGCCCCTGGATCCCTGGCAGTGCCCAAGGCCAGGTTGGACACTGGGGACACCCTGGCACAGTGGGAAGTGTCCCTGCCCATGGAATGGGATTTCAGATCCCGAACCATTCTGGGATTCTGTGGGGAAGAAGAAGAGCAATTTTGTGTCATCCCAAAAGGCTGGGAATCGGCCTTTTCATTTCCCCCTCAGTTTCCCTCCTGCAGAGTATCCTTGGAAAAACCCACCACCCACTTTTCCAGGGAKGAAAAGCAGATTTTCCTTCCCACAGAACCCCGGCAGGGCCCCGTGCAGGGGCAGTGCTTAAAGGGTTAATGCCAGCAGCTCTCCCAAAATCCATTCAATGCCATTTTCCAGCCCTTTTTTGAGGGAATGGAGGGGAAATCCCAGAGGTGGGTGCAGTTGCAGGGCTCTGGCTCAGGAGAGCAGCAGATCCAWGCTCAGCTCCCGGGAGCCTCGGGACAGCCCCACTCCAGGATTCCCRATCCCTACAACCCCAGCTTTGCTTCCCTGGCATCCCAGAGCTGTCAGGAATTGCCAAGGACTCCGGGAAACACAGCAGCAGCGGCAGGAGATGTTTGTAAATCCAGCAGGGAGGGGAAAAAAAAAACTCCTTTAATTAGCAGCCAGCCTAATGAACRGAATCCTCCTGGAAGCAAAACCCATCTCCAGGCTTCCCAGCGGGAATTTTGTGTTTATTGGACCTCCTTGRAAAGGTTTGAGGATGGTTTTGTGGGAAATGATAGCTCTCATCTCCAAAGGGGAGCTCGTGGCCTTCACACGGGATTTGTGGTGCATCCCGCAGATTTTGTCACTGCCTGCTCAGAGCTCCTGGGAATGCTCAGGGACAGGAATTTATCCTGGGAGAACCTTTGGCCTGACCCAGTATTGCCATTTTTTATGTTTTTAATCGAATTTTTAATATTAAAATATTATTAGGTGAATGTCTCCTATGGGTTTTCATCAGTTTTATATAATTTAATCCTCTTTATAGAACATTTCCCAGGATTTCCCAGCAGCTGACCTGGAGATGGAAGTGGCTGGATAACCCTGCTTGATCTCTCAAGATTGGGAGAGATGTTGAGGGTGATTGTTTCATWATTAGCAAATTAATTAATTAATTCCCAATCTCCCAAATCCCATCCATCCCCGCCCTCCTTCATCCTCAGGCCGTTCCCTCCCGTGCTGCCCCGGTGAAAATGTGGGATTTACGCCCTGCTCACGGATGGCTTCTCCTGGGTTTTGTTTTTCCTTGGCTTTACTCCATTTTTAAGCCATTTGACTCCATTAAAGAACTCCGCAGGAACGAGGGGGAGAGCAAACAGGARAAGCCCACGATGGGAATTAATGACCTGTTTGAAGAAGGAGTGAACTCTTTCAAAGGCTGAATATTTAAGTGCRGATACAATCAGCACCAATTATTAATGCAGGGCAGAAAAATCCATTAAAATGACATTTTTTTTCCCTGACATTTTTCCTATACCTGCTGGAAGAAATCTCTCTCCTGATGCCATTCCCAGTGGGAACGGCGCTTCCATTGTTTGATTTCCACCTCAAAGGAATCTCTGCATCAAAGGTCAAACTCGTCAATAGTTAAGCAAAGTAATTAATTAGCTCTAAGCATCACTGCCCGAGCGCAATTTTAACATCATTTTTCTTTCATTCCCCTCGTGTCCAGCAGCTCCACCAACTTTTATTTTTCTTTCTTTTTTTTTTTTTTTACAAGTTCTGTGTTCCAGAAATTTAATTGCACTTTTATTGTTGTGTTGGGAGTTAATTACACAGCAAAGCAGGTTTATCTCTTCGATATTAAATCAAGCAAGTGCTCTTGGAACAATCAATTGATATTTAATTACAACAGAGAAGCTGCCCTATTAAATCTAAATTAAATGCTCGTTGAGGACTATTAAAGTGTTGCCAGACCATCAAACAGCAAATGCAACCCGACCCAAAGCCTTCTGTGCTCGGTTTTCTTTGGAATCCTGAGCGGGAAATCTGACCTCAGATGACATTCCTGGAAATTTGCGGTGAATTCCGAGGGAAAATTTCCTTCTCCAAGTTTGTTTTACTCAATGAAAGGGAGCDACAACACTSAGGCTTTTTTAGGTCTTTGCTGCAAGAGTTTAGAGGGGAAGGATTTGGGAGAAGCTCAAAGTGGAGCAGGGAAAAGGCAGGAGACGCCTCACCAGGGAAAATCATGGAATCATGGAATGGTTTGGGTTGGAAGGGACTTTAAATCCCATCCCATTCCCACCCCTGCCATGGCAGGGACACCTCCCACTGTCCCAGGGTGTCCCCAATGTCCAACCTGGCCTTGGGCACTGCCAGGGATCCAGGGGCAGCCACAGCTGCTCTGGCAATTCCAGCCCAGCCAGGAATTCCCAATGCCCAAGATCCCACCCAAATCTCCCCTTTTCCAATGTGAAGCCATTCCCTGTGTCCTGTCCCTCCATCCCTTGTCCCCCGTCCCTCTCCAGCTCTCCTGGAGCCCCTTCAGGCCCTGCCAGGGGCTCTGAGCTCTCCCTGGAGCCTTCTCCTCTCCAGGGGAACATTCCCAGCTCTCCCAGCCTGGCTCCAGAGGAAATCTYCCTGTTCTCCTCCGGACTTGCTCCAYCAGCTCCACRTCCTTCTAACGTGGGATCCCAGAGCAGGAGGCTCAATCCCGTTATTCCTCCCTTCTGTCTGGATCCACAAGATCCCAGAGCCTCCAACTCACCAGGGCAGTGTGAAAGGAGCCTCCCAACATCCCAGCTCCCGTGGGAACCCATTCTCCATCCCCACCCCTGGGAGGGGATCCTGCTTCATTTGCAACCTTTCTCCCCTTTTCCCCATTTCAGGGAATTCTCTCAGCTCCTGGAGAATTCCTGCTGGGCACTGACAGAGCCCTGACAGCAAAGCCAAAGGTGATCCCAGGGCACTGAGGGTGCAGGGCTGATTGTGATTAACGGGGCACCACGATTAAACCAGGAAGAGGATTTATTTTATTTTATTTTATTTTATTTTTTGAAAATCCTAAAGCAAACAGAGCCGGAGTTGAATTGCCCAGAGGCATTGAAGTGACAAATGTTTCATTTGCAAAGAGAAACTCCATTGCTCAGCGTGAGGAATGCTCCTGATGAGTTTCGGGTCATCCATCAGTCAATCCCAKCAGGGATCATCCATATTCATGCCTGGCCCCCCCTTACTGCAGGGAGGTTAATTTTGSTTTCCTTCACTTGTTTTTGTTTGCCTCAGCTCCTGATATGGAGTGAGGGGAGATCCCAGTTTGCTCGTTTTTATTGGGATCAGTCTGGAGTGGATGGAGCTGCAAACCCTCAGGAACATCCGGAGGGCTCTGGGAAGGTTTTGCCTCTCAGCAAAGCTGGGATTGGGGTCGGGCACTTGCCAAGGGCTCTGATAGAGCCCATCCCAGAGATAAGGGATGGGAACTTCCAGTCTGAGCTCTATTTCCACTCAGAAATGCCTGATTCCAGCAGGATCTCCTGACCAGCTGCAGGAGTAACAGGGATGTGTTGTGGGAAATGGAAAAGGAGATGAAGAGTTCCCAAATTTCCCCTTTCATTTCCTGCTCCGAGGTCAGGCTGTCCTTTCATCCCTCAGGCTGTGCCAGGCTGAGCTTGGCCATCAGGAGCAATTTCCTCCTGGAAAGGGTCAGGCCTTGGAAGGGATCATCCCTCAGTCAGTTCCCTAGTGGATCATCCCTACTCACGCTCTTCTTACAGCAGGGATGGTGGTTTTGCTTTTCCATCTTCATTTCCCGATCTGGAGTGAGTGGAGATCCCAGTTTGCTCATTTTTATGGGATCCATTCGGAGTGGATGGAGCTGCAAACCCCCAGGAACATCCGGAGGGCTCTGGGAAGGTTTTGCCTCTCAACTGGGATTGGGGTTGGGCAGTTTCCAAAGGCACAGATAGATCCAATCGCAGAGATAAGGGATGGAAAAATACAGGGATGGAGCTGCTGAGCCCAACCCTGTGCCTCCTGTGCTAATCCCCCTCTAAAACTGAGTCTAAATCGACTAGGAGATGACTGAGTTTATTGCCTTGGCTTTATGGAAAAGTGAATTCCTGCCTGAGGCTGTCATTGCCTGTCTCAATCCCTGCCCCTCCTGGTGTTTCCAGGAGAAAATTCCCAGTTCCTTGCAATTGCTGGCTTGGAGGGATGGTGGTTCCTCCACTCAGGTGTGCAAAAACCTCAAAGATTTTTGGGGTTTTTTAAAATCAAAACAGGAAAAKGGAACTTCTCCTTCCACCACCGTCATTTTTAAGCATCCTGGAATTTGTTGAATGCAAACTGAACATGGTAATGAGGAGCTGAGTGGGAAAAGAACCCACCTGGGTGAAACAGAAACAGTTTCAGTCTTGSGTTTTTTCTTTAAGATCTCCTGAGACAAAAAGGTAGATAACTGACAGCAATTATCACAAAGAACAGGTATTTGTGTGTCTGCTAATAATTTGTGGGATGGAAATCCAGGCACATCCATTGAAAGGGGAGGTGAAGGGATGAACTCCCACTCACTCCAAGCGCTCACACCTTGCTGAACACGTTTCCCTCCGTCCTGTGTGTGCACAAACCTGATTTTTTAAAATAGCAGCCACCTGGGGTTCAGTGTCCCTGTGTCACATTCCCCTGTCCACAGCAGAGGAAAAGCTCCCCCTCTGACACCGCCACCAGCTCAGCTCATTAATATTCATCATTACCTCTTGCATCCTGCCTGGCAATTAATTTCCAGCCCACGTGAAAAGCGCTTCTGTCTGAGCCCACTTAATTGGTTTTCAAGGTATTCCCTGAGACATTTCTGCCACTTGCCTCCAAGATAATTCAGATTCCGTGGGTTTGCTSTGATAAATCTGTTGGAGGAACAATCCAGTTGGATAGCGGGGTATCCTTTGGATGAATTCTCCTGTCAGGGCGTTGCTGAGCTGCCTGAGGATGAAAATATCTCAATTATTCCGGGTGTGGAAGGAGGCTGCCTCAAAAACCTGGATGGGTGGAMAAAACTCTTGGCTGTGCTGTCCCCRTGGAGGAAGAGGGTTAAATGTTGTCTGAGCCACGGATCCCATAAAAAAACCTCATTTTAGACCCAATCTGTGTTTGGGAAGGGAGCAGGGAGAAGGGAAGGGTTTGGGAGAAGCTCAAAGTGGAGCATGGGAAAGGCAGGAGAC
>CADDXX010000806.1:161720-172928 GCA_902810485.1 Alauda arvensis
TGGGATGGGATGGGATGGGATGGGATGGGATGGGATGGGGTGGGATGGGATTTAAGGTCCCTTTAATCCAAACTATTTTGGGATTCTCTGCTGGTCTGTGCTGTCGCCACGGCAGAATTGCTCCTTTGGATTTGAGTCCATGGCACCTTCAGCTCTCCAGGAAAGACCAAGAAAGAGACTCAAAATCCAGGAACCCTCAGATCATGGGAGGGCTTTCTGGAGGATCAGTCAGGTTTCATTTGCTTGGTTTATTTCCATTATTTTCTCTTTTAAACCATAATTTTTCAGGTCGTCTCTGCCTTCACCTGGATGTGGACAAGCCCAGCACAAAGCAAATGTGACCAAGGCCTGGACACACTAAAATGATTAAAAATGGTACAAAAAAAATTAAATTATTTAAAATGGCACAAATTACGAACAAGCTTTTGTCCTTGTTGAGGGCAAACCCAGGACACCTTTGTAAAAACTACAACGTTTCCCCTTAGGGACAGCAAATCTGYCCYRTCTGTCCTTGYTTTCCTGCAGGCACTTCAGGAAYASTTTAAATCTTTCCKGAATTCCCTCCAATCCRGGTGGTTTCTGCAGGAGGCAGGCTRTGGGTGCAGATAAARYRTAAAGATAAAACATTGCATTTTGGGCTGATTCCCAGCAGGTTTGTCACAGCTTGATCCAGGTGGAGAATGCATCTGGAGCTGTGCTTGGAGGATGTTTTATCCATGAGGAACAGCCAGGGCTGATAAACACATCCTGCCTCCTCGGAAAGCTTTGTTGGGAGCTCTGCTCTTTCCTTGTGGGAAAAGCCAGGGTCACTTTGCTGGTAAAATGTAAAAGATTTGATAAGCAGACAAAAGGAGACAGAGATAAAGCAAAGGTTGCATGGCTGGGTGCTTGGGATTCAGCCAGGAGCACACCCATCAGCTCCAGAGGTGCTCTTGAAATACTTCTCTTGTTGCACAGTCAAACTTTCCCAAAAACTACTTTTATGTATTCTTGGAGATTTTTTGAATGGCCACTCCTTGGGTGTTTCTTGGGGGTGGTTTTAATCCTGCTCCTTTCTCACCTTTATCAGTTTGGGCTGAGGTCCAGACTTCCTTCAGGTGCTGACAGTGAACACATCAATATTGATACGATATTATATTAATATATCAACAGCAGGGTCCTCATCCTGTGCTCCCTGGGTGTTATCCCAACCCAGCGGGCAGCTCCATTGCAAGCACAACTATAGATCATGGAATCATGGAATCATACAATCATGGAATCATGGAGCTAGGGAGTCATGGAACCATGGAATCACGGAGCCATGGAATCCTGGAATCATGGAACCATGGAATCCTGGAACCATGACATCCTAGAACCATGGAATAATGGAACCATGGAACAATTGAACAATGGAATCATGAAACCATGGAATACTGAAACCATGGAATCATGGAATTATGGAACAATGGAATCCAGGAACCATGGAACCATGGAACCATAGAATCCAGGAACTATGGAACCATGGTATCACAGAACCATGGAACCATGGAACAATGGAACAATGGAATCCTGAAACCATGGAATCATGGAACCATGGAATCCAGGAACTATGGAACCATGGTATCACAGAACCATGGAACCATGGAATCATGGAATCCTGGAACAATGGAACCATGGAACAATGAAACAATGGAATCCTGGAACCATGAACCATGGAATCATGGAACCATGGAATCACAGAATCCTGGAATGATTTGGGTTGGAAGGGATTTTAAGGATCACTCCATCCCACCCCTGCCATGGTAGGGACACCTCCCACTGTCCCAGGCATTCATCTTAACAATTCCCAAAAACCCAACTTTATAATTTGAATTTGTAACATTTGGCTCCCCTAAAGGTCTCCCAATCCAGGCCCTGTCCCCAGGAGATGCCGCCATCCCAGGTTTCAGCTGAGGCAGCAGCAAGCTCCAGCTTTTCCTGCAGCGTTTGCAGGAATTCAGCTCCATGGCTCCAGRTCCCTGTGCCTCAGGGGCTGCAGAGGATTTGCACATTTTTCACCACTGAGCTGGGAGCACTGCCAGGAATCTGCTGGGATCCAGGCTGGAATAACGGGAATGAGCCTGTTATAAACACATATTGTATCATTGGCTATTCACAAATATTAAAATGAATGCTGTTGGATTCATATCATATGTGTGATGTTGGAATAACTTTGCTGTGTGAACACAGTTTTTATTTCTGCTGTTTACAAAATTTAGAAATAGTAGTGTTATAAATATATTTTAGCATCATATTAAATGGATAGTGTGTGAAGTTAAAATGATTTTATTCATGGAACTAACTCAGAGAATGGTGATTCCTCACATCTGTGGGTTTTCCTGTCTGGGTGAAGATAACAGTGACAGAACCGGGACCCCAAAGGAAGGATTTACTGACTCCCTGTTTTCAGGGAGTGTAAAAACAACAGGATGGAACCACCAGAATAAATAAAATATATGGATTTAATCGACAGGATGGCATGAAGAGAAGTCAAAGGTTAAAACCAAACAAAGGAACATCTAAACTCAAAGGAATGTTTGAATAATGCAGAATGGCCTATGAATATGCAACAGGCTAATTCAATGGAAAAAGTATTTCCAGGGTGTTTCCAAGCSTGCTCTGGGATGAGCACCAAGCACCCGGATGTCTTTTTAACCCTTGTTTTATTTCTGTCTCCTACTGTCTTCTTATTTAAATCTTACCAAGAAAGTGACCCTCGTTTTTTCACCAGCCCCACTGCTGGGATACAAATCCCTCTGGGCCTCATCCACACAGGCTCAGAAACATCCAGGAATGTGAGGGCTGAATTTAAACCCTCAGGGAAACCAAARTGTATAAATCCACACAGACACGAGGTAGAAATGCAAGTTCAGTTTTAAATAAGTGGAGAATCTTTTAAGTGCCTTAAGCAAATAAGAAACTGTATCAGTAAGGAAAAGCCCTAAAGCCTGGTTTAAAGTTCAGAAGCATCAACTTTTACWAAGTTAACCAAGTTCTAGACATAAAGAAAACATAATGTAGCCTTGCTGATGTAGATAAAACAGATAAAGTTATGTACATAGAATTTGTGCAAGAAATTACGACGGCTTTTGCACATCAGTCTCAGGTTTTGGGTAGGTCCAACAAGGCAGTGGTAAAAATAAAATAAAAAAAAAAAGTGGTAAAAATAGAATAAAATTTTTTTAAAAAGGAAATGCTGGAATCTCCCAGGATATTGGGGGTTGTGTCCAGATCACTGCCTGGAACAGCTGGAATGATTCCACAGGTTGTGTCTCACTTTCCACGGAGACTTTGGAGCACAAGACCCTTTTTAGGGAATTCTTTCACCCCTGAAGGCTGCAAAGGCTTCTCTGTCTTCCCTGAGGTTGTCACTGGTGGTGGCAAATCCTGGACAAATCAGGGAATCACGGAATGGTTTTATCCCATGAATTTATCCCATCCCACCCTTTTCCATGGCAGGGACACCTTCCTCTATCCCGGGTTGCTCCAAGTCCTATTGAGAGACAAGCTGTGCTCCTGAACCCCTCCCCAAGCACAAACCCAAAAAATCCCTGCTGCTCCTTTTTGGGGATGTTCTGTGCAGGGCCAGGAGCTCCATGGTCCCTGAGGGTCCCTCCCAGCTCAGCTGATCCTGGGATTTTGAATGGGAATTGGGGATTTGGGGAATGCAAGGGAGGCCATGCAGGAGCAGAGGTGAGATCTGGGGATTCCCCTCCTGGCTTGGCCCCACCCCAGGAGCTGCTCAGGCTGAATTCTGGGATTTGGTGAGATCCCAAAGTAGAAAACTTGKAATAAATTCTGGAGTCCAAGTCCAAACCAGAATCCCAAAGATTTTCTTAGGGACAAGCTCCAGAGCTGAGGCTTTGGTTGCTCTAAATTCACCCTCAGCCTGCAGCTGCCCCCAGAGGTGCCCTGAATTTTATTTCTGCTCCCAAAAACTCCCAAAGCTTCCCCAGATGAGGATTTGTTGCTCTTGGCTCATGTTCCCACCAAGGAATGCAGGATGGGTGGGAATCTCAGCATCCCACAGCCCCAGAATTTCCACGACACCCCTCATTTCTCTCCATGAAGGAATATAATTCCACCCTGCAACTTAAAGAATTAAGATTCATTAGCTTGGGCACCCATTAAATATTTTCTCTGCCTGAATTAGTGATTATTCGGATTTTTGGTGGCTTTTCCATTCCCCACTTCCCAGAATTCCACGTCCATGGCAATCCAGTTTTTTGTGCCCCATTTGTCACCATGGGAACAGCTTCGAGATCCCTCACCTGGGCTGTGGCATTAATGAATAAATAAGGTGGAAAGAGCACTGATGACAGGGGAAAAAAAGTAAAAAAAGGCTTTGAAAAGCTCTGCAATCGTCAGAGATAACAACAGAGAAATGCATGGCAGGTAATAAATGAGAAAATTCTYGTCTGGAAAGCTCAGCTCAGGCTCCTGTGCGTGAATCCAAGAGGAATTTTCATTGGAGAAAAATCGCTGCTGATCAGATCTTCACGGAGAGGCTGAGCTCTCACAACACTCACCCAATATCAGCTCCCAAAATCTCCCAGGGGAAAACACAAGCCTGGAAATGACCACCAGCAGRAATGTTTTCCTTTCCCCGCTGCACTTCTCAATACCCAGTTTTGTTATTGTTGTTATTTGATGAAGTAGAAAGAAGCCAAGGAGGAGCCCCAGGCTAAAATGGTTTGTTATCTCAAAGGAGTTTTGTTGGGATCAGATTTCTCCTGGTTGGGAAGGGTCCCTGGTTAYGGCAGGGKTGGRACTGGGTGGGTTTAAAGGCCCTTTCCAATCTCTTCTGGGATTTTTGGGATTACCTGCTCTCCCTCCAGCCTGGGCCTGTTCCTTCTGCCTGTTATTCCAAAGTCCTGCATCCAGAGGGGGAATGTGTGGGGCTCACCACAGGGAATCAGCCACTTTCCCCAGATCTTTTTTTGGGGATAAAGACTTTAAATCAAAATTTGATCTATCATCAGGCAGGATGAACCATGAACCATTTGTCTGTGGTGGCAAACTCCAAATGGGAACTGCCTTGGGAAAGGCCAGGGATTTCAGAAAGCATTGATGGCAGCMACTCTGAAACTCAGAGATGCCGAAGCAGAGAGCACGAGAGCAAAAGCAGCTTCCAAAATTCCGGAATGAGCACCGAGAGCAGGATGGAATTSTGTCTTCCTTCTGTTGGTGTTAATGAGAATCAGCTCCTGATCCACCCCAGGCTGCTCCAACCTGGCCTTGGGCACTGCCAGGGATCCAGGGGCAGCCACAGCTGCTCTGGCAATTCCAGCCCAGCCAGGAATTCCCCATTCCCAAGATCCCACCCAAATCTCCCCTTTTCCAACGTGAAGCCATTCCCTGTGTCCTGTCCCTCCATCCCTTGTCCCCAGTCCCTCTCCAGCTCTCCTGGAGCCCCTTCAGGCCCTGCCAGGGGCTCTGAGCTCTCCCTGGAGCCTTCTCCTCTCCAACATTTGGAATATTTCTCCATCAATATTGCAGGGAAGCAGTGACCTCTCATGGATTTTTTACTTTTCCATGCTTTTTTTTGGATGAAGGAAGGAGCAGGAACGACCTTCAGCTCCTGTAGGGAAAAGCTCTTCCCTCACATGTTYAAATGTTGAATTATCAGTGCTGGACAGAGGGAATTCTGCAATCCACAGGCAATTCTATCCATCAAATATGCAAATATCCATATTTCCTAGTTCCCTTTAAAGAATCCAGCCTTGGATCCTCCTGGGAATCCTATCACTGAGAGAAGAAATGGGGCTTTAGTTCCTCTTACTTTACACTTGATTTCTTTTCAGAACCTCCCATTTTTTCCTCCTGAGGGTTCATTGTTCTTGGATTTCTTGTGGATTTTTTCCCAGCTTCCACAGAGACTCTGCTCTCTGTCAAAGCCTCCTTCAGAGCTCCCCTGGCAAGTGCCCTTGGATAAAGGAATTTGGGATTTGAGCTGGAAAAGCAAATCAAAAATTCATTATTTCACTTCCTCACTCTTCAATCAATTCATTTCCTCCTCCTTGCCAAGAGGTCCCACAGAAATCCAGGAATTTTTAATTGCTGGGAGTTTTAAATAACTTTAATTTGGCATTAAAATCTGTKGATGATGCAAGGGAAGGCTTGGAATTTTCAGGGATTTGGGGTGAGAGGAGCATTCTCATCTCTCAAATATCCTGGCATGGATTTTGGAAAGGTCCCACTCCCTAAATTACCTGGAAGGGACCAGCTGAGATCTTTTGTCCTGGAACTTTGAGGGCAGAATCTGGCTCTTCCCAATTTCTTTTTCAGATAAAGCAGTGAAAAAACRGGAAAAACACCTCAATTTCATCCCCATTTCAATTTCATGGCATTTTTTTTCCCCAAGAAGTCCTTTTTCCCTTACACTTCTAAATTATCTTCTTGCCATTAATTTTTGCAGCCCCTGTACATCAGAAATCAAAACTTCCCACTCTTCACAACAGCAAATTCATCTAAATTAAATTTATATTAAAAAATATATTATTCTGATGGAAATAATAGACTTGAAGTAGAAACCTTGATGCCAAAGATATTTTCGGTTGCAAAACGATTTCCCCTCATTATTTACAGCCGAGCCCTGGGTTTGAGCTGCATAAATTTCCCCCAAATCTGAGTTTATAGAACATCCATCACAGCRGAAAAGATAAAATCGGCTCATTTGACCATTATTAAAATGTGAATTAGAAGCAGTCCCCTCTCCCTTTTCATTGCAGTCCTTTTGTGTTTCTGAAGCCACGCGGAATTTCATAAACTCTGCAGGGCTTCACAAAGAGCAGGGGATTCAATGCAGGTGCTGAGATATTCCACGAGTCCTCTCAGCCCCCTGGAACTGATTTCCATGGATCCTCACCACTTTTGGGATTTGTGGGATTCTCCCATTCCCCCCCAGGGCACGACCAGGGAATGTTCTGGTNATCTAAACATTCTATTGTTTCACCCTGTGAGCTGACAAAAATCACACCAATCAAACCCACGTGGCTGCATCTCCTCTTTCAAGCATGGCAGTGTTTTCCAGGGAGTTCAATCAAAGGAATTGGGATTTTTGGCTCTTTTGGCTCTGTCCCAAGACCCTCGGGGTCCCGAGCCTCCAGGGATCCCCAAAGGGGTCACCCTGTTTCCCACAGGAAGGGCCCTCAAAGCTCATCCAGCTCCAACCCAACACCTTCCCATAACCCAGGGTGCTCCAAGCCCCGTCCAACCTGGCCTTGGACATTCCAGGCATGAGGAATTCCCAACCTCTCTGGGCACCCTGTGCCAGGGCCTCCCCACCCTCCCAGGCAGGAATCCCTTCCTGAATATACCCTGGACTAAAATCTTTATTCCTAGAAGCCGGACCAGCTTCCAGTAGAGAATTCCCTTGGGAATACACTAGATTATTCTTATGAGAGCCAGGAGCTCGGAAGTGACACCCCACTTGATTCAAGTGCCAGTTTCCAAATGAAATATCCCATTGTCTCCATCTTTTTTCCAGATGGATGAAGCCAGGGAAATGCCAACAACACCCTCCAAGGTCCCCTGTCCCTCAGGATCTGTGGTTTGCTGTCGGCATTTTCCTGGGACTGGATGTGAGTTCAAGGTCAGAACCTGTAAATCCTTTTTTCTTGGGGATGCCAAAGTCTGGCATGGTGACTTCTCTTCAAAAACCTGGAAAAGGGAAAAAATCCCAGTCAGGCCAAGGGCTCAGAACAGCAATTTTTGCTAGGGAAAAAAAAAATTATAATTTTGGAATAGTATTTTTGGTAGATGTGTCTCCTTCCGGGATTCTTTTTGTCCTATTTTTTATTGGTGGCCTTGGAGTACAGGGAAATAACAATTTAGAAGGGAGGGGGTATCCAAAGGAATTGTGTTTTATGGATCCCATCCATGGCCACAACTCTGCTTCATGAACCTTTTGGTTTCAGCCACTCCCCTCTCCACAGAGCCCAGAGAAATAGTGGAAATTTATATTATATATATTATATTATATTATATTATATTATATTATATTATATTATTTTATATTATATTATATTATATTATATTATATTATATTATATTATATTATATTATATTAGATTATATTATATTATATTATATTATATTATACTATACTATACTATACTATATTATATTATATTATATTATATTATATTATATTATATTATATTATATTATATTATATTATATTATATTATATTATATTATACTATACTATACTATACTATATTATACTATATTATACTATATTATACTATATTATACTATATTATACTATATTATACTATATTATACATTATATATTATATATTATATATTATATAAGTGTATTTATAATATATTATTAATACAATTATTAATTCATTACAATATATGCAATAATATAAAATATCTAATCTATAAGGAAATATATATAATAATACATAAATTTTTATTTACACTTATATTCATATTTATCAATATTTCTATTTCTATCTCATATCAATCATATCCACATTTTTATCTTTCATAACTTTACATCCCATATTTTTCATATCTTCATTTCCACAACTTTCCCATTTCCCCCATTCCACAAAATCCTGGGGAATTCCACTCCCAAGCCCATCCCGGAGCTCCAGGAGCTCCCTCATTCCCAAGGACATTCCCGGATCCGATGGATCCCGGGATCCCGTGGATCTGATCCCAAAAAATCCTCCAAGACTTTCCAGCTCCTGGGCAAAAACTTCTGAGTTCCAGAAAACCCCAAATTCACGGGATTGAAATGGAAAATTCCAGGTTTTCCACGGCTGCTGGAGAAGCTCCGTCCTCAGAATTTCTCGGGTTTCNGAAATTTCAGCGAGGTACAAGAGTTGCTTTTATGGAACAGAGGTGATTTGTGATGATTCACCCCCAGTTTGTCATCACCGAATTCCTCAACAATTCCAGTGGAAACGTCTGTCCCAAAAGGAAAGAGTTTCTGCCCAAAACCACTTCCCAACCTGCCCCTTCCTGGGACCTCTGGGAACTCTCCAGGGATTCCCAGGAATGAAATATTTTGAGTAAAGATTCTTAAAGAAGTTAAAATTGTAGTTGACAATAGATTTGCTGATATGGCTGAAATGAATAGATGAGCTTTGCTGAAATCAGTTAAAATCAGAGGATGGTGAGAAGAAGCCGGATCTGAGATAAACTATCCCAGATCTACTCACTCACTGCTTGTCAGCTCCGTGTTTATGGAGCTGCATTTTCAGTGAAAAACAGGGAAACTGATCCATGAAATCCCAGGAACACAGGACAATTGCAAACCTCCTGTTTGCAGAAACCATTGAATCAACCCTGGAAAACAGGAACCCAGGAGGTTTTCAAGGATTCATCAATCACATCTGCACTGAAAGGGTTGGAAGTTTAGACTAGGAAGACTCATTTTTTTTTACTTCCTCCTTTAGGTGACCACTCCTCATAAAAAGACCACCGACTCATGTCAGGGAATGAACTACGCATGCTTAATGGCCTTTTTGTTAATTAGCTTAATGGCCTTTTTGTTAATTAGCATAGGAAGCGGAGCAGAGGAGGTGACAGGGGTATGAATATGCATTTGTATTTTGTGTATTCAACACTTCTGTAAATGAAAGGCTTTGTAATTACCTGTGATCATTGCAGTGAGGATTAGGGAGCTCTCCCAGGTGTCACAATAAACACACACTTTGTAACTTTAACTGTGAGAGGGTCTTTTGTCCCTCATAGTTGGACATCGATATTAGATCGATATTCATATTTTAATAAATCACCTGTTTGCAGCTTCCCTTGCCGTGGCTCAGTCAGGGCGCTCCAAAAGGGATCCATTCCTGTCTGATCTCTCACCAGAAACAAAAATCACATGATCTTTGCCAAACCCCTCTCCATGGGRGCATTCCAGCCCCAGAAYTCCYSTCCTGCCCTCAGACCCAGSCAGGAGGAACGRGGAGCTCAGGAAAGCACACAGGAGGAGGAGGAGGAGACTTGGGAAACTTTTGGTTCCTTCCCAGTGGCSAAACCCGTCCCGTGGGATGAGGTTTGGCATGGAGGGAACGCTGAATGGATTAGGGAATCCTAATTCCATGACAGGATTTCCTCAGCCTTCTCTCCTCCCTTCAGTCTGGCCTTGCTCTCCTGCAAAACCCCTGAGGTCTTCAATTATTTCTATTCCTTGAAAGGATAACTCTAAAAAAGGAACAAACCTGAGCTGTGTAAAATTTCCTCGAGTCCGTGAATGTGTCTATCAATGTCTGGCACTGAACATCTTCAGGCAATTTTTAATTTCTTTCTATTTTTTGGTCCTGCCTGTCCAGAAACAAACAAAAAACACAAACAAACAAACAAACAAACAAAAAACCGCCCAAACAAACAAACAAAAAAGGTTGGATTTATTTATTTATTCGCTCATTCATTTATTCATTATCTGCCTTTGTGACCATTCATTCATTCCTTCATTTATTTATTATCTGCCTTTTTGACTATTGATTTATCCATTAATTTATTTATTATCTGCTTTTGTGACTATTTATTTATTCATTCCTTTATTTATTATCTGCCTCTGTGACTGTTTATTTATTTATTTTATTTCTTTTTCCTGATATCTGCAAAGATCTCAGGAATGTTGACAGGAGCAGCGCTGACAGAACCCAGGAAATGTTGCTGGTGGTTGGAAAAATCCGGTTTTATTTGCAGGAAGTGCAGCTCCATTGACCCTGTGGATTTCCATGTCTGCCCAAACTTTTAGGAAGCTGTTCCCACTCCTAAAGATTCCAACTTCACTCCCTTCCCTGAAATGCAGCAGATCCATCCCAGAAAACGGGGCTAGAATGGCCCAGATAGAGATTGTCAAAACAGAAATCTTTGGGAGGAGCTGATCCGAGTTTCAGGGGGAAAAAGAAGCAACAAACAGCTCATGGAGGGCACTGCTGATGAATCCCATTTTTCCTGATGCTGGGAATGACTCAGACATGGATACCTGGTGTCACTGAACTGTAGGGAAGCAGAGCTGGAGCAGATGGGGTTTGTCAGGATTTGAACGTGTTGCAAACTGCGCTTCACCCTGGAAACGGGAGCGATTGTTCTGTCAAGTTTAGGTTGGAATTCTGTCTGAAATATCCCAGAATTCCASATTTTCCTTGCCACACTCATAGGAGATCTCCCAGCCAGCTGGAGAGCCCTTCCAATGGCATTTCATGGATTTAT
>CADDXX010000806.1:174453-188595 GCA_902810485.1 Alauda arvensis
TATTATATTATATTATATTATATTATATTATATTATATTATATTATATTATATTATATTATATTATATTATATTATATTATATTATATTATATTACATTACATTACATTACATTATATTACATTATATTACATTATATTACATTATACTGTTTTGTAGATATAATATTTATATATCATATTATATATGTATATAATATTTTATATATTATATATATAAATTTATCTCTCCCTTCCCCACCTCTTAATTAAATATTTTAATATCTTATTTTATTTCCTATCTCTTTCCCTTCCCCATCTCGTAACTAAATCCTTTAAAAATCCAAGCCACAATCACCACACCTCAATTTTTAAGAACTCTTCCCTGTTATTTTCATTCCCAGTTTTAAAGGTGAAAGGAAAAGCGGGATTGAAAAGAAGGATGCACAAGGTCGTTTGTCACCCGGCCTAATTAGTTTGTTCTCCATCTTAACACCTGAAAACCATTAAAAATCATTTTGAAATCAGCTGTGTTAATTAAAATCTGAGCTGTGGGGGGATAAGAGCCACCAAAGCACAGGGAAAATTCCCTTTTCATCCTTCTTCCTTTGAAAATACTCGGGAAAAAATGCATAGGGAACTACAAAAACAAAAAAACCCCACCAAAACCCAAAAACTTATTAATTTCTTTATTCTTTATTAATTTTTATTATTTATTTAATATTTATCAATAGTTATTAATTATTAATATTAGGTTGACCCTGAGAGCAGACTGGACATTTGATCCACTCCTAAAATTCAGCTCCCTCCTGATTGTGGCAGCTCCAAAGGATCAGATTTTTTGAGGTTTTTTTTTCCCAGGGATTTCATTCCAGCTGAATGAAAAATTTTTTCTCCAGCACTGAAATGATCTCTGGGAATTTCAGCCTTCTCCAAATATCAAAGATGAGCTTATTGAGAGATTTCTTTTCAGGTCTTCGGGAACTGAAATGGAAGGTTTTTATGTTTGTTTTTCAGCCCAGCCATGGGCTCTGCACCATTTCTGCTCCAAATTCCCACCAAATTCCCAGGCACCCTTTTTTCCCTGTTTTCCTTGCAGCAGAGCCCATTTTCTCTGCCAGTTCCCAGCCCTGTTGGGGGAGGGATTCCTTCCTCCCTGGAATGCTGATCCCGTCCTCATGGGGGATAATTTATGTACAAAAAAAATGTCAATTCCTGATGTCAGCTCCACCAAATCCTCACTCAGCGCCTGGGATGAGTGAGCGGAGCATGGGGCCAACTCCTGGCTTTGCTGAGGTTCCTTGGGAAAACTCCAGCCATAAATAGCTGGAATCAGGGAAATTTGGGAAGTTTCAGAGCAGAAAAGCTCTGAGTTGTTGCCTCTGGGCCAGCCAAAGCCCTGTGGCTCCTTGTAGTGACTCCAAGCCTGGAGACTCCCTGAATTCCAGGTGGGTTTTATCCAACCTCTGCTTAAGCACCACTCAGCCGCTCATCCTCCAGCTGGATCTGGTTTTTCAGGGATCTCCCTAGGACTGGGTGAGGGAGACGTATGGATGTTCCACCAGTACACGAAAAGACGACACTGTTGAGATTTCCAAATGCAAGAAGAGAGAGATTTATTTTCTACCTCAATTTATATGGAATTCTAACCACGGCCAGAGATTGGAGAATGAAGTCTCCACCTCTCCAATCAATCCAAAACCGGTCAATCCAACAGTCTGTCATCCTTTGCTCTTCCTAGGAGAAGGAGTGGAAGCCTGGAGACAGTTACAGGAGCATTGTCACTGTTTACATGGAACTCTGTGAGAGACCCCACTGCAAAAATGAAAACATCAGAAGGCTTGGAAATGCAGGGTGACAGAGGGACAGCGAGCAGGGCCGGAGCCAAGAGCTGACTTGGGAAATTCCTTGGGAATTCCTTGGGAATTCCTTGGGCATTTCTTGGGAATTTCTTGGGCATTTCTTGGGAATTCCTTGGGCATTTCTTGGGAATTCATTAGGAATTCCTTGGGCATTTCTTGGGAATTTCTTGGGAATTCATTAGGAATTCCTTGGGCAATTCGTGCCTTCTTGAGGCTTTCCTCAGGATCTCCTCACCTCCACAGAGAGACCCCGTGGTGCTCCCAAGTCCTCACCCTGAGCCTGTTATCCCTGGAGCTGGCAGAGATCCCAGAGCCGCCTCCGGCTGTGAATTCCCAGGATTGGCTCCTGTGTGCTGCATCCCCGTGAAAAATGAACTTTCAAATAAAGCAGGAATGTGGCCCCATAAATCTGAGGGAAGGGAGAGGGATCTGCTCCACGCGTGCTTTGGTTGTGGAATAGCCAGCACAGCCCCGGAGCTCCCCTTCCAAGGAAAAAGCAGCAAAAAAAAAAAAAAGGATGTGGAAGGGAGAGGCCTCCAAAGGTGCTCTTCCAGCTTGGTGCTGAGTGATCAGACAATGATCAAGGTTGGAAAAGTCCTCCAGGATCACCAAATCCAACCTCTGGCCAATCCCACTTCTAATCCTGATTGGGAAGTGCCACATCCACTCGTTTTTGGGGTTGTTCAGAGGGAACTGCCTTAATTTAAATATCTGTTTATTAAAACCGTCAGCACCACCACAACCACTTAAAACCAGCTGGTACCTAAATTATGAAAGCCATAATTAAAATAATTTGGATTAGTTTGGAAAATGGAGTTCAATGAACTTGGTTTTCTTCCTTAATTAGCTCAGTTTTTTATCTTCTACATTACCCAGCAAAAAAAAATGGTATAAAACCAGAAATTATTAGAAATTATCATTTTTTCTGGTTTAATTTTAGACTCGGTCTAAGGTTGAACAAGGAAGTTCAGTCCACTGTACCCAGAATTACCAACTGGGGTTGGACTGGGGTGGTTTAATCCCAATTAAACCTCTTCCCATTTTCCCAAGGTCTGTCGTTGACCCAGCACAGCAGCACTGGAATCGTTCCTCCCTTTTCCCCAGCAGTGGGAATTACTCTGAAATCAAAATAATCTCCAGCTTGTTCCCATGCTCCTGCTGTTTCCAAGATGGAAACGCCCAGGGAAGCGATTTCCAGTGGCAGAACACTTTTTAATTAAAAGAAAATATTGGGTTTGGAAGCCTGGGGCTTCAGCTGAGTTTTGAAACTCAGGGAGGGAAATCTTGGGTTTGGGTTTAGAGGCATCTCCAGTGTGGCACAACGTGGTGAAAATATCCCAGGGATCCACCAGGAATCGGGAATTCTCCACTCAATTAGAACGAGCTCATTCAAGGCAGAGCGCAAATCAGGTTTTTCAAATAAATATTTCCACATTTTTGACTTTTTAAAATATTTATATCAAAACTGTCAAACTTTCAAACCTCTATTTTCTTTATTTTTGGGACTTTTTCCCCCCCCCAGACTTCCTAAGAATTTTCCTGCACCTACAAAATCTCAGTTTGGTCTTTCTCCAATATTTTGTAGCTTCCCAGGTGTTGTCCCTGGATCCCTGGCCAGGACAATGGGGCTTGGAGCAGCCTGGCACAGTGGGAGGTGTCAGGGTGGATTGGGATGAACTTTAAGGTTTTTCCAACCCAATCCGGTCTGGAATTCTGTGATATGCAGTTAAACAGGAAAATAAATACCAGAAGGAGTTCAGTTTATTGAAATGTAATTTTCTGTCTATTGAAACAGATTTATGATGGATTCTCTTTTACAGCTTCGCCAGGCAGTTTGTGAATTCCAGGGTTTTCTTGGGAAGCACAGCTCCTGCCCTGAGCTGCTTAGGCTGAGCCCAGCTGCTTTTCCAGGACCTGCCTCCTTTATCAATCAATTTTTTAAAATACAATTTAAAAAAATTAAAACACATATCTTTAACTGAAATATTCCCAGCTTTAGCTTTGTGGGAAAATTCCATGCTCAGGCTGGAAGGTCAGAAATTGGGCCAATCCCAGGGATCTGAGGGAATCCAATAAATCCAAGAGCTGAGGGAGAGCCCTGGCAGCTCCAAGGATCAATAACATTCATTTCCAAGTGTTTAGAGAGCTTCATTTGCATTTGGGAAGGTAATGAACAAACAATTGAATTTTAATTAGCATTTTYGGGCTCTTTGGAGAGAAAATCCATGGATATTTCCAGGGGATTTCAGGCAATATTGGAGGCAAAATTCCGACTCGTTTTTTGATGTTCTGCCATTCCCGAAAGCACCTCCAAAGCAGAGATTTCCATAAACTTCCCACTGCCAGGAGTTATTCCAGCGGCCCACGAGCGGCTCTTTTGTACTCGKAATTGTTTTGTCATTTTACATTCCTGGGGACCGCTGAGAAGGGAAATGGAATAAATAAAAAGCCCAATTTTCTGGGATGAAACCACAGCTTCAGCTGGGAAAATGATTTTTCTTTTTTTTCCCTGAACATAAGTAATGTTYGGATAAATGGAGCAGCGTTTTCCCCTGGAATAAATAATTGTGCCAAATGTCCACGTAAATGTTTGAGATGRGAAAACACAACAACGGGAGTCAGAGAGCTCAGGGAACGCAGGATTGCTGCTCAGTCCCTGGAAACGGCTTTTCAGGGAAGAAAGGGAGGGAAAATTACACACAAATATTTCAACTAAACCCTCAGCCAGGTGTTTGTGTCCATGGAAAATTGGGATGGCTCCATTTAATGGGATGCTGGAAATGTTTGCTCAACATTGAGACATCCAAGTTCCTTAATGGCTTTCCGTCATTCAATCCCATTATATCTTTATATCCTGGTTTTAGCCTCTTTGCCCTTGGAAATYRTCCCTTTCCYTGTTTCCTGAAGGATCCTTCAGRTCCTGGAAGGMCACACTGAGGTCATCCCAAAGCTCCTCCTCTCCAGGMTGAACAATCCCAGCTCTCCCMGCTCCATCCCTCTGCCCTGCCCTGGTGAGATCCCACCTGGAATTCTGCATCCCTCCAGACACTTCCATCCTGGTTTTTAGCCTTCTTCCCCTTGGAAATTGTTTCTCTCCCTCTTTCCTGTGGGGTCCTTCAGGCACTTGGGATCCCCAAAGCTTCCCCTCTCCAGGTGAACATTCCCAGCTCTCCCAGCCTTTCCCACAGCAGAGCTGCTCCATCCCTCTGGAGCTTCCTGTGGACTCCTTCCAGCAGCTCCAGCTGCTTCCTGTGCTGGGCTGGAYGCAGAATTCCAGGTGGGATCTCAMCAGAGGGRCACAATCCCTGAAGTTCTGTAATTCCTCCATGGAAATCCCACCCAGCTCCAGCCTCCTCATTCCCACATCCCATCCCTCAGCTCCCTCTCGCTGTTCTGGATAAATCCCACCGTGCTCCGAGGCAGCATCCACCCTGGAAAACCTGGATAAAGTTCCCAAAGGAGAGATTTTCCAGGAAACTCGGGCATAGAGTGATTGAGGCAGAGCTGCCCCCATCAGTGGGGGAAAATCCCATCCATGGGGGAAAAAAATCCCATCAGTGGGGGGAAATCCCATCCACAGGGAAAAGATCCCATCAAGTGGAGAAAATCTCATCCATGGGGAAAAAATCCCATCAGTGGGGGGAAATCCCATCCATGGGGAAAAAATCCCATCAGTGGGGGAAAAATCCCATCAGTGAGGGAAAAACAAGTCAGGAAAAAAAGCCTGTTCCAATATTTATTGACCTTTCCATGAAGAAATTCCTCCTGGTGTCCAACCTGGACCTCCCCTGGCACAGATTGAGGCCATTCCCTCCTTTTCCTGTTAAAAAAATCCACCCAAAAAAGTCCTCYCTAGGCAGGGCCTGGTGTCAGAGGTTTGGAAAAAGCCCGATTCCCATTGGGAATGCCTCACACATTCCCTGACAAACATCCCTGYCTTCATCCACCGCAAATAAAAAAAATTCCTGCCTGGTTACTCAGGTGAAAAATCAACTTTGGAGGAGGAATTCCCAGCCTGAAGTGCGGATTAAACCCTCCGATCACCTGGAGCGGAGCAGGGATGTCACAGCCCATTAAACCCCCGCTGGAAATCCCAATATCCGCTCTCCTGGCAAGGAGGGACACGGGAATCTTTCATTCTTTGCTGTTCCGTGCCRCGGGAGAGCGAGAGGCCGTGGCTGGCTGAGCCGGGCTGGCCCAGATCGGTTCCACCTGGCCAGAGATCCCTGCCCATGTGCCAAAGCAGCCRGGAAATGGGAACGGGAGCGCCTGGCAGCGATCCCAGAGCAGCAGGAGCAGCAAGGACAGCCTCCTTATCCAGGGGGAAATTCCTACTGCTTCGGCTCTTCCCGGGCAGGAGGAGCTCAGGCAGCTGTGTCTGGAGGGGAATTTCCTTCCTGGCACCTGTGAGCAATTCCCTGGAGCCAGGAGATTGGATCCGACAGATTCCACGTGTTCAGAGATGTTTGGGGCAAGGAAGGCTGGGATCTCCTGTCCCGTCCGTGAAGGGTGGGGGGGACGCCATGGAGAGGGCAAATCCCGAGTCAAGGGGGATCGTGGAATGGGATGGATTCCAACAGAGTGACAGCAGGATTGGGATGTGGCAGCTACACCACGCACCTTAAACATCATGGGATCATGGAATGGTTTGGATGGAAGGGACCTTGAAATTCCAGCCCCTGCCATGGACAGGGACACCTCCCACTGTGCCAGGGTGTCCCCAATGTCCAACCTGGCCTTGGGCACTGCCAGGGATCCAGGGGCAGCCACAGCTGCTCTGGCAATTCCAGCCCAGCCAGGGATTCCCAATTCCCAATCTCCCATCCATCCCAGTGCTCTCTGGCAGTGGGAATCCATTCCCTGTGTCCTGTCCCTCCATCCCTTGGAAATTCTCTCTCTCCATCTTTCCTGCAGCTCCTCCAGGCCACACTGAGGTCACCCCAAAGCTTCTCCTCTCCAGGGGAACATTCCCAGCTCTCCCAGCAGAGCTGCTCCATCCCTCTGCTCATCCTGGTGCCTCCTCTGGGCTCTCCCCAGCAGCTCCAGGTCCTCCCTGTGCTGGTCCCAGGGCTGGAGGCAGGGTTCCAGGTGGGMTCTCACCTGAGGGGGCAGAGAGGCACCATCCCAATCCCTTTCCTGCTGCAGGTCCAGCTCTCACCACCAGCACCCCCAAATCCCTCCCCAGAGCTGCTCCAGCTGCTCATCCCAGCCTGGGCTGATCCCAGGAGTTGTCCCAGCCCRGGTTCAGCAGCAGGACATGGATTGGGACATTCACTCTTGGGAAGCCCCCCAGGGGCTCCCCTCAGGCTGAGGAATTCCGGCGACAATGGGGGGTTGTGCCCTGAGTTGTTCCTCTGGATATGCCAACGTTCCTGCCAGACTGCTCTTCCCATTCCCATTCCCTTGGGAATTGTCACTGATGTTCTTTGGCACCTTCCCCTCTTTTTCTCAGCCTTGGAGAAATCAGCCTTCCAAGCAGTTGGTAATGTCCCTTCCAAGGATTAATCATGTCCCTTTCCAGGTTTTAAAATGTCCCTTCCAAGGGTCAATAGTGTCCCTTTCTAGGRGTTTATAGTGTCCTTTCCAAGGGTTGATAAAGTCCCTTCCAGGGATTAAAATGTCCCTTCCAGGGGTTTTTAATGTTCCTTTCAAGGGGTTAAAATGTCCCTTCAAGGAATTAATAATGTCCTTTCCAGGGGGTTAAAAATGTCCTTTCTAAGGGTTAAAAATGTCCCTTCAAGGAATTAAAAATGTCTGTTCCAGGGGGTTAAAAATGTCCCTTCCAAGGGTTAAAAATGTCCCTTCAAGGAATTAATAATGAGCCTTCCAAGGGTTAATAATGTCCCTTCCAAAGGGATCCACAATTTCCCTTCCAGGAATTTTTAATAATGTCTCTTCCAGGGGTGAAAAATGTCCCTTCTAAGGGGTTTAAAATGTCCCTTCAAGGAATTCATAATGTCCCTTCCAGGGGACCAAAATTGTCCCTTTCAAGGGTTAAAAATGTCCCTTCTAAGGGGTTAAAAGTGTCCCTTCAAGGAATTCACAATGTTCCTTCAAGGAATTCCTAATGTCCCTTCCAGGGGGTTAAAAATGTCCTGTCTAAGGGTTAAAAATGTCCCTTCCAGGGGGTTAAAAATTTCCCTTCCAAGGGTTAAAAATGTCCCTTCAAAGTAATTAATAATGAGCCTTCCAGGGGTTAGTAATGTCCCTTCCAAAGGGATGCACAATTTTCCCTTCCAGGAATTTTTAATAATGTCCCTTCCAAGGGTTAAAAATGTCCTTTCCAAGGGTTAAAAATATCCCCTCCAAGGGTTAAAAATGTCCCTTCAAAGGGGTTAAAAATGCCCTGAGCCTTCTTCCTCCTCACAGAAAACGGGGAACGAGACAAATCCAAATCCTTTGTTTTTGCTTCAGTGGGGAAAAATATTYCGGAATTGCTCCTGGATCATCTCCCTGGCTAATGGGTGGTGATGGCAGGCACGGAGAGAGCCCAGCTGAGCTCAAACAGCCTCCAAAGCTCTTCCTAATTGGAATTATGGCTCCTGCTGCTCTCCCAGCAAGAGGCTTCTCCCTGCTGATCCCATTCCCTGCTGGCTGGGAACACACAGGAATTCTGATATGGAGGGGATTGACCACTCGAGAGATGAGAAAGCCTTTGATTTGATCATAAAAGAAATCAAGAGCTGGCTYTAATTAAAGRGATTTATTTATCAGGACACCTGATGGCAAGAGCAGCCTGGCRTTTCCCGYYGGATCCAGCCCGGGGAACATCTGGGACAGGGATCCCTGGGGAGTTTGGGGAATAACGAGGCTGCCTGAGAGGAGCTGGGGATGCAAATTTGGGAACAACAGCGCTGTGGGAATGGTGGGGAAGCTCAGTGGGACACGGGGCTGCCAGGGGGGGAGACAGCAGCTCCCAGATCTTCCACTCTGGATAATCAAATCTTCCAGAAAATGCAGGGAAGTAAGAGAATTCTGGGATTTTTGCCTTTCTTCTCCGAAGTGGGGTTGTCTCTGTGGCTGCAGGACTCCCAAAGCTGCCAGGAACTGCTTGTGGGAGCAGCATTCCCTGCAAAAATGGCTCTGGATGCCCAAGGAGCTCTCGTTCCTGCGGGTGTTGAGCTTGGAAGGGTTTGAGTGATGCCGTGGGCTTAAAAATCCTGCTGGGAGCAAATCCAGAGGCACAGGAAGAGCAGAGGGATGGAGCTGCTGGGAGAGCTGGGAATGTTCAGCCTGGAGAGGAGAAGCTTTGGGGTGAGCTCATTGAGGCCTGGAGGAGCTCCAGGAGAGCTGGAGAGGGATTTGGGATAAGGGATGGAGGGACAGGACACAGGGAATGGCTTCAGATTGGAAAAGGGGAGATTTGGGAGGACCAAAAGGAATATCCAGGAATTCTGTGTTTCTTCCTGAAGGGTTTGGTCACCTCCAGGTTTCAGGAGAGGTTTGCATTTGCACAAATGTGATAAATTCAATCGTTTGTGTGGATTATTTGGGTGTTTCCACGTGGATGTAGGGATGGAAGTGAGGCTGGGGGCTGTAAACATGGCAGGAATGGAAATTTAGTTGGGATAGTGGGAAGAAATTGCCAGTTTTTAGGGTGATGAGGCCCCGACAAATGTTCAAACTGAGAGAGGGCAGGGATGGGTGGGAGATTGGGAATTTGGGAATTCCTGGCTGGGCTGGAATTGCCAGAGCAGCTGTGGCTGCCCCTGGATCCCTGGCAGTGCCCAAGGCCAGGTTGGACACTGGGGACACCCTGGGACAGTGGGAGGTGTCCCTGCCATGGCTGGGGTGGGATTTGAGGTTCCTCCAGCCCAAACCATTCCATAATTCTGTTCTATTCCAGTCCATCCCATATTTTATACAAGAAGGTCTCTGCCTGTGGGATTTTCTAGGAAATGTCAGGAAAAGCATCCAGACAAACACAGAGGGCCGTGGTTTGTTCTGTCCATTGAGGCAAAACTTGGGAACAGAAGTTATTCCACAGCTGAGGGATTCCTTCTGGAATGTGGGAAACATGGACAGTCATTCCCACGCCTTTTCCAGACCCTCCCAGATTGCCCAGACCCCTCTCAGTCCCTCTCCGTGCAAAATCTGTTTGAATCCTCCCCAAATCCCTTTTCCCCTCCTCTCTGTGCAGATGCCAAGGGCAGGAAATCTCTGGAGCAGGAGCCCTACCAGGATTCTGGAGCATGGGATGGCTTTGGAGCCATCAGAGTGCCTGATGAATGCCTAATTAGCAGTGTAATTAGCAGTGCCTGACCCTCCGCTAATCCTCAGCTGCTGATGGATCCCGGGCGCTGCTTCCAGGAGGAAAAAATGAGGGAAAATTTGATGATAATAAAACTCCAAGGGATTCTCACCTTTCCATGGCCACTGTTCCTTAACATCCCTTAATTCAGGAATTGCAGGATTGGAGCTTTTGGCGTTTTCAGGGCATTCCATAGAATTCCAGACTGGTTTGGGTTCAAAGGGACCTTAAATCCCATCCCATCCCATCCCATCCCATCCCATCCCATCCCATCCCATCCCATCCCATCCCATCCCATCCCATCCCATCCCATCCCACTTTCCACCATCCCAAGCCCTGTCCAACCTGGCCTTGGACACTTTGGAGAGATCCAGGGGCAAATCCTGAACCATGAACTCCCTCTCCAAGCATTTTTTTTCCTGGCTGGATTTTTGGTGACCACTAAAAATCCTTTCTATTCCAGAAATATTCCCTACAAACTCACATTCCCTACGGAGCAGGAAAAAAAAATCCCCTTATCCAGTGCCTCATTCCCAAGAAAAACCACCCCACATCCAAATTGTTCTTGTGATCCCAAGTGTCCTTCAAGCCCCTTGGAAATGGGACAACATTCCAAGATTTATTGAAGTGAAAGGCCTGAGATCCTGCAAAAATCAGTTCCCAGGAGGTTCTGTAATCCTTGTTCCCTGAGGAATTAGGCTGGAAATGTCAAGGATTACTGARCACAGCAAAACCACAAATTTCTGCTGCATCCCAAAGAAGCTGGGATTTAGTTCCCTCCTCAAAATGTCATTTTAGCCGTTTTTTTATTAATTTTCACRGCGTAATTAAGTAATGTGAGAGAGGCATTGTGTCGTGGCGGGATTAGCGGGAATAATGGGGATTAGGAAAGGCCTGGAGCCACTCCAGTAATACTTTAATCCTTGCAAAGACACCCCTGGCCTCCTGGCAGCCAAAAACAATCAGGCAACGTGCCAAAAAAAAAACCTCCAACAGGAATAAAAAATATTCCCTAGGGAGATAAACCTGACAGTCCTGGCAGTGCTGCATCCAGAGAGCAGGAGCACTTCAACTCCACCAAAATAACCCATGGATTAGGAGCAGGAATTGATTTATCCACACATTTTACAAGTCAGACTCAAATCCAGCCCATTTTGTCCCAAATTTGTCCTGTTTCCACAGATAAAGTTTCCAAAAATCTGTTAAAATCTGTCCCAAAGGCAGATCAGATAATTCTGGTTTGGCTTGGAATTTTTTAGGAAAGCAAGGCCAAAATCAAATGCTTTTGCTGAGAGGTTTGTGTGACCCAACTTCCACAAATCTTTATGGAATTCAGTGGGTTGGGAAAGGAGAGGTTCAAGTCTTGGGGTGTAAATTCAATTTATTTGTTRTAATTCCAAGGGGAGGTTGGACAGGGCTTGGAGCAGCCTGGGATAGTGGAAGGGGTCCCTGCCCATGGGCAAGCTGAGCTTTACTAATTTAAGGTCTTTTCCAACCCAAAACCCTCAGGGATCCTGTGATTCCAGCAGAATATGGATAACTCAGGCTGTGTTCATATCCATGGGATGTACCCTGGCGTCTCTTCCAGCAGCCAAAATCCAATTTCCATGAGKGAAGGTGGAGCAGATCGATGGGATGAAGGAAGTTCTCCAGCCCTGAATATYCCAGGGGTGGGATATCCCTGTGGAATGACTTCAGTTTGTGAGATCCCATGGGATAATGGGATATTTTAGGCTGAAAWACAGGAGATGGGGAAGTTCCTCTTTTTTTAAGGTGTGAATCCCGGTGTGTTGCTGTTTGTCACCACTTGTGGAGAGCAGGATTCCTCTGGGAACCCAGAGTTTTCCCTCAGGAATCCATTTGGATACGTGGTCACACTGACGGGTGTTTGGCTGTGTTCCCTTGTTTCCTGTTTTTCCTGCCCTTTTCCATCGTGGAAATGGCCTCCGTGATTTTCCACAGGATGCCCCCAACCCAAACCCCAAAATGATGGTGGCGATTTCCACGGTGGAAAATCACGGAGGCCTTTTCCATGATGGAAAAGGACAGGGAAACAGGAAAGAAGGAAAGACAGGAAAACACCGTAAGGAACAAAAATGCGTTTTCCTTTCCAYGGTCTCATTTCACCTTCAGGAAAAGTCCTGAAGGGTTCCAGGAGGGTTTGTCCCCACACAGACCAGCAGGGACAGCGGCACCGGGGCTGTGCCAGCGAGGGGGTGGCAGCGGGACCGGAGATTGTCCCCTGAGCTGGCACTGCTGGGGCTCCTCCAGCCCTGGGGACAGATTTGGAACCCACAGGTACAGGACACAGAGGGGCTGGAGGGAATCCAGGGAAGGGAACAGGGCTGGAAAAGGGCTGGAGAATCCCTGAGGGAGCTGGGAAGGGGCTGGAGAATCCCTGAGGGAGCTGGGAAGGGGCTGGAGAATCCCTGAGGGAGCTGGGAAGGGGCTGGAGAATCCCTGAGGGAGCTGGGAAGGGGCTGGAGAATCCCTGAGGGAGCTGGGAAGGGGCTGAGCCTGGAGCAAAGGAGGCTCAGGGGGCCCTTGTGGCTCTGCACAAGTCCCTGCCAGGAGGGCACAGCTGGGGGGAATTTGGGATCCCATCCCAGGAAACAGGGACAGGAGGAGAGGGAACGGCCTCAGGCTGGGCCAGGGCAGGTTTGATTTGGTTTTTATGGAAAATTCCTTCATGGACGGGCAGTGGAACCCCAGGGCAGGGGTGGAGTCCCCATTCCTGAAGGGATTTAAAGCCATGTGCATGTGGCACTTGGGAACACGGGGCAGGGGTGGCCTTGGCAGTGCTGGGGAGTGGTTGGACTCCATGATCCTCGAGGGCTTTTCCAGCATAAACAATTCCATGATGCTAAGCTTTAGTCCCAGCAGAAGAGCTGGACAAGACCAGGAATACCCAGGCCATGGAGAAAGGATGTCAGCCCTAAAAGTCCTGATGGGCACCCTCCACCCTGAGCACGTATCCAACAACCACGAGAAATTTGGGATGCAGTGATCCTGGTTGGATCTGGGGGTGCTGTGAGAGCCCCATGTGCTCATCCCTCTATTCCCACATGGCTCAGGAGGAGTTCTTGGGAACATCCTGCTCTGGCAGGGAGCACACATCTTCATTTTTGGCTGTTTTCCAGGGATTAAATGGGAGTTGCGGAAAGCCAAAGAAAGGGATTTTGATCCTCAACTGCCCATGAAGCTGGAAAAACTCTGCTGGGACCAGTCAAGGGAAAGACTGGCTCCAGTAGGGAAAAGGGTGGCCCAGCCTCTTCCTGCTCTAATTAAGACCTTTCCATACTTATCAAGAAGTGGAGGGATAGGGAAGCACATTCCCACACTTCCACACCTCCCAGGAAGTCAGGGACACACGGAAYGAGGAGCATCCCCCACCAAACCCCMTCCCTCCCCTTCATCCYGGYRGATCCGGGAGSAGAAAACCCTGGAAAAGAGAGAAAAATACTGCTGGCAATGGAAAAGGTACCCAAAAAATTCCAGAGTGGTTTCTTTTTTTTCTTTATAAAATGTACATAAAGAACATGAAACCCTTGAGGTAAAAGTGAGAGCAGTTTGGGACTCAACCAGATACAGACCCAACCAGGACCCCAAATCCATCTGCAGTGGAAAAGGAAAATAAGGGAGTGAGTCTGGGCTCTGTGCAGCCCTAGAGATTGTTAAAAGGTCCTCGTTATCCTATTTACATTAAATACACCCCATTACAGGTATTTATAGGGTATTTACAGACACAAGCACTGCCTCTGACCCCTGGCAGTGGGATGTGCAGCAGATCCGAGCGTTCCTGAGAAAGGGCAGAGGCTCTTCATTCTTGCTCTCAAGAATTTGGGTTTCTTCCACCTCTGTTGTGGTCATGTCCATCCCAAAATTCCGCAGGCTGTTGGTTCCACAGTTGTTGCAGTGATCCCGGTTTTTCCCTCCCATTCATGGAAGGTGAAAGTTGCCTGCAAAAATCCCGGACCCCGAGGGATCAGCAGGAATATTTCTCCAGTTGCAGGCGTGACCTTGGAGGTGAGCAAAGCTCAAGATTCACTTGT
>CADDXX010000806.1:197366-207703 GCA_902810485.1 Alauda arvensis
TTTCCCAGAAATTCCTGCTACTTGAGGAGCAAAACTTGAGGGATGTGTTGAAGGACTGAGTTGAATTCAGACTCCAGGAAAACACACAGGAGCCAGAGAAATTCCGTGGAAAACTGAGATTTTGGGAAAAGAGCAGGATTCAATGGAATGAAAGCTTTAAAATTGGAGGTGCTTTTCCCAGAAATTCCTGTTACTTGAGGAGCAAAACTTGAGGAATGTGTTGAAGGATTGAAGGACTGAATTAAGTATCCACTTAAATTCAGACTCCATCAAAACACACAGGAGCCAGAGAAATTCCATGGAAAACAGAGATTTTTGGCAAAGAACAGGATTCAGTGGAATGCAACCTTTAAAATTGGAGGTGCTTTTCCCAGAAATTCCTGCTACCTGAAGAGCAAAACTTGAGGAATGCGTTGAAGGACTGAGCATCCACTTAAATTCAGACTCCATGAAAACACACAGGAGCCAGAGAAATTCCGTGGAAAACTGAGCTTTCTGGCAAAGAGCAGGATTCAATGGAATTAAAGCTTTAAGGAATTGTTTTCCCCAGAAATTCCTGCCACCTGAAGAGGCACAACCATGAGGGATGTGTTGAAGGACTGAGCATCCACTCAAATTCAAACTCCATTCAGACTCAGGAGCCAGAGAAATTCCATGGAAAACCGAGATTTCTGGCAGGATTCAATGGGATTAAAGCTGTAAGGAGATTTCTCCTGGAAATTCCTGCCACCTGAAGTGAGCAGCAGAGGCACAGCTTGAGGAATGTGTTGGAGGAGTGAGCATCCACTCAAATTCAAACTCCATTCAGACTCGGGAGCCAGAGAAATTCCATGGAAAACTGAGATTTCTGGCAGGATTCAATGGGATTAAAGCTGTAAGGAGATTTCTCCTGGAAATTCCTGCCACCTGAATCGAGCAGCAGAGGCACAGCTTGAGGAATGTGTTGGAGGAGTGAGCATCCACTCAAGTTTGGACTCAATGAAAACGCACAGGAGCCAGAGAAATTCCATGGAAAACTGAGCTTTCTGGCCCTTGGAGGTGACCCAGCCAGCCCCTCCCATCCCTGGACAGGACAGAATCTGTCCCCTGCACCCTTCTCCGAGCCCAAAGCTTGGCAGAAACCTCCCAGGAGCCAGGATGGTGCCTCTGCTTCCATAACACAAAGTTCTCTTTATCTCAAGGGCTCAGGAAGGGAATTCCTTTGGTTTGGATCCCACAGGGATCTCCTGGGTGGATTTGAAGTTCCCAGATCTCCGGCTGGGGCAGGGCTTGGAGGCAAGGACAGCCCCAGTTCTTTTTAAAACAGAAACCAGCACAAAAAGAAAGGACTTTTCTTCAAATTAAGGCGCATGCAAGTATCTAATTCCAGACTGTGGAAGTGAATTCCATGCTAGGATCTGTTTTCCCCAACATGTGGGTTCTCATCAGGTTTAGGAGCTTTGATTCCACCTGGGAATGGTTTTTCAGAGGAATTGGGATGAGTTTTGTCACAGCCAGGGACACAGGAGAGATTCCATTCCAGTCCGAGAGGAACTTTAACCTCTGCTGAGTGGATGACTGGGATTTCAAAGTCCTGTGGATCATTTCCTCTCCATTATTCCTTAAAAACCAAACTGCTGGAAGAGGAAATCCTGCCTGGATCTCCAGAGGAAAACGCCTCCTCCCCCCAAACCCAGCCCTCTGCTCCTTGGCAGCAGGAGCTACCCCCGTCAGTGGAGTTGATCCCATTTTCCCTGACAATGGAAACAATTCCCGGCCTAAAGGGCTGTGTCCAAACACCACGGGCAGCGTTTAATTAACAGCTCATTTGGCAGCGGTTCCGGGGCTGCTCCACACTCGGAACAAATCCTGGCACAGGGCACGGGGCAGAACCCAGCCTGCAGCTCCCAGGAGCACAATTCCCTCTCAGTATCCCCCCCCCCCCAAAAAAAATCCCCGTGATGCCCTTGGAAAGCTGGAGCATCCAACTGGAGGATGGAGGGTACAGGAAAGGTCACTCTGCTCTTCATGGAATGACCCTAAAAAGCCAATCCTGAGCGTTTTTGGGGGGATTCAGCCTCTGCCTCATCCCTGGCAGTCTCCAAGGCCAGGCTGGGCAGGGCTTGGAGCAGCCTGGGATGTGGGAGGTGTCCGTGCCCATGGCAGGGGTGGAACGAGCTGATTTTTAATCCCTCCCAGCCCAAAACCAGACTGGGATTCTCTGATTTTTCCACAGGATTTCAGGCAGATTTGTTCCCTCCCCTGTGTGCCCCCCTCACCCTTTTTTTTCCCTTGGGATGTCCCAGGACAATCCCACCAGGTCGGGGGTACAGGAGGGGTTTCAGGGTCTCCCCAAAAGTGTTGGGGGAGCTGAGAGGTTCCAGTTTGGTGAAAAAGGGGTTAAAATGCTGCTGGAGACTGGGCAAACTGGGACAAACTGGGACRAACTGGYCTCCTGATGTCCCCCTGACCTCCAGGCTGAAAATTGGGAATATTCCCTTGYGGATGGGTGAGTGGAAGCTCTGAGCTCATCCAAACACGGAGATAAATCCCAAAGTAGCTCCACAACAGTTTTGGGATTTGGGATTGGGAATCCTGCAGGGCCAAGGGCTGCACACCTGGAYGTTCCCAGCCCATCCTGCTGATATGGGAATTTTTGGGACACAAAGGSACCAAATCTGGGTGGGCTGAGAGCTCAGACAGCCAGGGGGTGRCACTGAGCCAGCAGGAGGGACCAGGACCTGCTGATCCCAATCCTCTGGGATAAATCCTGGCATTTTCATTTGGATGCTGCAATGTTTTGATCCTAAATTAGCAATAAATCCAATCCCAACCACCCAGACCATCACCATGTCCTACTGCTCAAACCTGAACTAAAATTGACATTTCCTGGATGACAGAACCAACCTGTCCCTCTCTTTTTGGGGCTCTCTATTTTTTTTGGGGTGTTCCTTCTTTAAAAATATCGAATATCTGAATATCTGAGCTGGATTTATGCAATTTTTGGAGATTTAAAGCCCTGCAGTGCTCCCAGTTCCTCATGACAAAAGCTTTGTTCTCTATCACAGYGACTGACAGGGTATAAAATCTTTTACCCCTATAAATTACCCCATAAAAGGTTTTAATTTCCATGTCACTGCAGTGTTTTACTGCAAAGATTCACTTCCATTCCCTCTCCCTAAATTTAACTGGGAGCTTTATATMCCTTCCTACTCACACTCCTCAATGGGAAATAAAATTTGCTTTGATGCAAGAGATGCTAAAAAAAAAAAAAAAGTAATTTAAGGCTCCAAGAGCTCTGACATTTATTTGTTATGTTTGGTCAGAGCTTTACATTTATTTTATGCTGAAACCTTAAAACACAACAATGTAAAAGGTGAGGAACAGCCAAGGACAGGAGCTTCCCTTTGGAATCTCCCTCCTCCACTCCTCTGGATTCTGCYCCCAAATCCTTTGCATTTCCCTGCACAAGGGTCTGGTTCTTCCCTGATTTTCTAAAGCCCTTCTCAGGTCTCCAAAACCCCCTCAGAACCCTGGAATCCATCTCTTCCTCCCCTTTCCCAGGGCATTTATTAACTTCAGATATTAAATCACTTCTCTCTCCTTCACTCTTCAGAATTTTTGGATTTATCCAGATTGCACCAATGAAAAACTCAACCACTCCAATCCTTCTGTGCCTGGCCTGGGCTCTGAGAGTTCCTGAGCTCTGTAATTCCTCTTCTCCCCATTCCTGACACTTTGTTCCCATCAAACATCCCAGACTCCCACTCAGGAACCCCTCCCACTGTCCCAGGGTGTCCCCAATGTCCAACCTGGCCTTGGACATTCCCAGGGATCCAGGGGCAGCCACAGCTGCTCTGGCAATTCCAGCCCAGCCAGGAATTCCTTCCCAAAATCCCACCCAAATCTCCCCTTTTCCAATGGGAAGCCATTCCCTGTGTCCTGTCCCTCCATCCCTTGTCCCCAGTCTCTCTCCAGCTCTCCTGGAGCCCCTTCAGGCCCTGCCAGGGGCTCTGAGCTCTCCCTGGAGCCTTCTCCTCTCCAGGGGAACATTCCCAGCTCTCCCATGTCCCACTGTACCTCACATATCCCTCTCCCTTAATTTCCCTCTAATTCCCATCCTTGGAATTGCTCTGCAATCCATGAACCAMAGCATTTCCCTCCTGTCAATGCCTCTCATTCATGGAAAAAATCCCAAAGGGTCAGGATCAGGAATTCCCTGAAAATAAAGGAAGTGAAACTCAGGGTGGATTTTTTGAGGAGCAGTTTGGGTTTGCACTGAAGGAATCTTCCAAGGCCAGGTGGGACACTGGGGCTTGGAGCAGCCTGGGACAGTGGGTGGTGTCCCTGCCATGGCAGGGGTGGGAATGGATTGAGTGGGATGGGATTGAATGGGATGGGATGGGGTGGGATGGGATTGAGTGGGATGGGATTGAGTGGGATGGGATAGAATGGGATAAATTCAAGGTCACTTCAAACCCAAACCAGCCTGTGACTTGTGCCCAAAACCCCATTTTCTCCCCTGGGACACCTGGAGGTGACAGAGGGGGCTCAGAGCAGAGCCCTGCACTCAGGGCAGGGCTTGTGACTCCCACATTCCACGAGGACATTCCCAGCCTCCCCCMCAGCAGGACCTGCTGGCAGCAGCTGCTTTTTTTGGGAGTGTCCCAGTTCCAAACAGCTCCCATCACTGGGAAGTGCCCCTAAAGGTCCATCAGCACCTCCCTGTCAAAACCCAGCAGGAAAYGTGTGAAAAACCTGTCACAACCCCCCCAGGCTGTGTCTCATGCTCCCAGCAAGCACTGCCAGATCATTCCTTTTCCCACAGAAAATCCACATATTTCCAAAATCCTCCAGCACAGGGGCTCTAAGTCATTTCTAACAGTGAATAATTTTATATTCCACTTGCTGATCTGAAATCAAAACCTGCTGGAATTGCTGCCAGCACCTTTGGGAAGCTGGGAAGTGCTTTGAGTTCAAGAATTATCAAGTTCCATGGTGCTGGAGGGAAACAGGGTSACCCCTTTGGGGGTCCCTGGAGGATCAGGACCCCGAGGGTCTTGGGACAGAGCCAAGAGAGCCAAAAATCCCAATTCCTTTGATTGAACTCCCTGGAAAACACTGCCAAGTCTGAGAGGAGAGATGCAGACCACCAATAATCATATAATTAATATGATTATTGTTGTATTACAGGGTGAAACAATAGAATGTTTAGATGTTACTGTACAGATAGAATGGGGCAAAGATGGAGCAATCAGGGGGTGTTTTTTGTCCTTTTCCTGCTTCTCCTTCCCCTCCATCTCTGCAGGGCTGGGGGCCTTTCCTTGGTTGGGTTGTGGTGAGATTTCAGTGTCTGACCTGGGTCAGTSATTGGCACTGAGAGGAAAACATTGTTAACGTGGTTTAGATGATAAAAGTTCAGGTGCCATTGTAGGAGGGGCAGATTGTGCTTTTCTGCCTTCCTGGGAACATCACCCTGGGCTGGGAGAACTTGGAGAGATCAGAAAAGAATCAACAACTCCTCAAAGCAGCTGCCTGGCCTGGGCTCTCTGTCCAACTCCACCATCAACTCTCAGGGTGCAAAAAACACCACAAAACCTGCAAGTGCTGGAGGAAGCAATTCTCTGTCCATGAGCAGCTCCAGGAACTGGGAAACCCCAAAGAAAAGGGTCAGTGTTCCCAGCCTCCCTCCCCAGACCCCAAATTCCTGGCTCCTGGAGGTGCCAGCCTTACCTGGAATGAGGTGGGGGGGTTGATGTTGAGCCGGGCTTGGTTCCAGTGCTGCCCCTTGTTCCCACTCGAGGACCACAGGGGGTTTTCCATGGCAGTCTGCCCTTTGAGCCGCAGGTAAACGTTCAGACTTCCTGSAAAACAGGAGGGGAACTGCAGTTGGGAAGGCTCTGCCTGGAGGGCAGCACCCTCCTCACCCCTTTCCCCTGGATCTGAGGTGTGGAGGTGTAAATTCCAAACCTTGGAAATTCGGGAAGTGGTGATGGGAACTCCCAGCAGGGGAGAGCTGAGCTGATTCCAGCATCACATCCCATTTTCTTTGGGATCTTTCCAAACATTATTGGAAATGTAGGAACAACTTGGTGTGCATTGTTCTGGGAACAAAGTGCTTCATCCCTGAAACATGGGAATAACAACCCTGGCACTGGCTTGGGAATCTTCTGGGTCCCACAGCACAGAGATCATAAATTGGGAATTGGGAATTCCTGGCTGGGCTGGAATTGCCAGAGCAGCTGTGGCTGCCCCTGGATCCCTGGCAGTGCCCAAGGCCAGGCTGGACACTGGGGACACCCTGGCACAGTGGGAGGTGTCCCTGCCCATAGACATTAATATTAAGAATAGTTTTCATATAACTCAGTTTAAATTATGTTATTTTAAGTTTGTTAAATTTAAGTTATTTTTGAATTTTAATAAGTTAAATTTTAAAGTTTACATTATATCAGATTTTTATTCTGTTGATTTAAGATTTTTTTACATGTAAGTTTTATTAAGTTAATGTAGTTTAAGGTTTACGTAAAAATTTATTCATGTTAAGTTTAACATTTATTTATTTCAAATATTATCCATATCATTGGTTGTAATGTGTTTTAACATTTTATCTGAAAGTTACAAATATAGAATGATTTAGTAAGATGTTAAGTTCATAACATAATTAGTAATGGGTGGGATGAGATGGGATTTAGGATCCTTCCACCCCAAAGCATTCCAGGATCCTGTGGGGTTTGGAGCTCAGCCCCTCCCCTGGCTGCTGGATAAATCCATGGAGCCAAGAGTGGCAGGATTCATTCCCAAAGGGRGTTTGGAAGCTCCTCTCCACCTTGGCAACAAATCCCAAAGCCAGGGTGAAGGGTTAAGCCTTGGGACAGCTGGGGATGGAACAATCCCAGCAAYGGGATTTGGAATTATCCATGGGGGATTAATCCTTAATGAAATGTAATTCCGAAAAATTCTATTACAATTCAGYATTTCCCACAGTTGGAGGCACCTCTGGAGCTCATCCCATCCAAAGCACAACCTAATTAAAACCTCAGGAGCAGAGACTGCTGGATTCTGGAATCTCCAAGGACAGGGATTTCCCAACCTTCCTGAGCAACCTGTGCCAGTGTTTGACTCTTTCCAGCTCAAAAACAACGTGGTTTTATGTTTCAATTTATTCCCATTGTCACTTTTCCTGGCCCTGAGCATCCCTGAGCTTCTCCACTCTTCCTTCAGGAATTTATCCCATGGATAAAACCCTCCTGAGCCTTTCCAAGGCCAGGATTGGGATTGGACAGGGTTGGGAGCACCCTGGGACAGTGGGAGGGGTCCCTGCCCATGGGAAGGGTTGGAACAGGATGAGTTTAAGGTCCCTTCCCACCCAAACCAGTCTGGGATTCTATAAAAGAATAGAAATTTGAACATGAGCTGAAATAATGGGAATTGGGTTTTTTTTTTAAATAAAGAATCAAAATTATTCCATTTGGAATTTTGGGAACTCATGCTCACATTTCCAAGAATAAATCCAGTGGGATTGTGGTCATGGATCACCACTGGGAACAGATCCTTCCCTGCCTTGGCAGTTCAAGGATTTCCACAGGGAAGGGGGGATCCCAGAAAAAACCCCAAAATCTATGGACAGGCACTTGATGAAGAGGAAATCCAGGGAAAAAAAACCCAAATCCCACTGGGCTTTGGACAAACCTGTTTTCTTTACATTATCCCAAATAAGTTTGCACTCCAAACATTTATCAGGAATTCCAGAAACACTTTTTAACCCTTTATGTTGTAATTTGTTCTTCATAACCATTAATAAACTTCCAGATTTCCACAGGGAATGGGGGATCCGAGAAAAAACCCCAAAATCTATGGACAAGCACTTGCTGAAGAGGAAATCCAGGGGAAAAACACCTCAAATCCCACTGGTTTTGGACAAACCAAATAATCAGGTTGTCCCAAATAACTTTACACTCCAAACATTTATCAGGAATTCCAGAAACACTCTTTAACCCTTTATGTTTGTCATTTGTTCTTCATAACACACCATAAATAAACTTCCAGATTTCCACAGGGAAGGGGGTTCCCAAAAAAACCCCAAAATCTATGGACAAGCACTTGCTGAAAAGGAAATCCAGGGGAAAAAAACCCCCAAATCTACTGGTTTTTGGACAAACCTCAGTGCCTGTTTTCTTTGAGTTATCCCAAATAAACTTTGATCAGGAATTCCAGAAACACTCTTTTAACCCTTATGATTGTCATTTGTTCTTCATAACACACCATTAAAAAACTTCCAGATTTCCACAGGGAATGGGTGATCCCAAAAAAATGTCCCAAATATATGGACAGGCTCTTGCTGAAGAGGAAATCCAGGAAAAAAACCTCAAATCCCACTGGTTTTGGACAAACCAAATAACCAGGTTATCCCAAATAACTTTACACTCCAAACATTTATCAGGAATTCCAGAAACACTCATTAAATCCTTATGTTTTCATTTGCTCTTCATAACACACCATGAATAAATGACCAGAAAATGACCAGATATTGCAATTTCTCTATTTTCTCTCTGCATGGAGGGGCTGAATCCTTTCCTTCCTATTAAAAAAAACCCAGCACAGAGCCAGGAGAATTCCAACCTGGGGCTGAATCCACCTTCCTGCAGCGCAGAGACAGCAGAATAAAAAACCTGAGTGCACTTGTCTGCTCTGCTTAAAATCTGAGCYCTGCCTGGGGGCAGGGGGAGCTGGGGCAGAGCAAGGCCCAGAACTCTCTGGGAGGATGAGTTTGCCCTTGAAACAGAGATAAAAATACATCAAACCAGGTCACTTTGACTCTGGGRAACCTCCTGGCACGCTGGGAGCACCAAGGAAGCTGCAAAGGACTTCCAAAAAATTGGATTTTGGGTGTTTGGACTTGTGTATTTTACTACTTTTTTTTTTTTTTTTTTCTCATGTGACAAAAAGAAATTAAGCCTGAGTGTTAAAAGAGCCAGGATTAAAGATAGACTGGCAGGTACCCTTGGAAAATCCATATTCCTGCAGTGTTTGAGCAAATTCTGCATGACTTTTCCACAGGAAATACATGGGGAATGCAGCTGCTCCCTGCCTGATCCTGAATCCATCAGGAATACCTGAAACACTCACAGATATCTTTTTAAAATCCACATTCCTGTCGTTTTTGAGCAATTTTTCCATGACTTTTCCACAGAAAATACATGGGGAATGCAGGTGCTCCCTGGCTGATCCTGAATTCAGTCAGGAATGCCTGAAACACTCACAGATATTCTTTGAAAATCCATATTCCTTCAGTTTGAGCAATTTTTCCATGGCTTTTCCACAAGAAACAGCTGAGGAATGCTGGTGCTCCCTGCCTGACCCTGAATTTAGCCAGGAATACCTAAAACACTCAGAGGTATCTTTTGAAAATCCACATTCCTGCAGCTTTTGAGCAAATTCTCCATGACTTTTCCAAAGGAAACAGCTGAGGAATGCAGCTGTTCCCTGCCTGATCCTGAATCCATCAGGATCGCCCGAAACACTCACAAATACTCCTTGTAAAATCCATATTCCTGTCGTTTTTGAGCAATTTTTCCATGAATTTTCCACATGAAATACATGAGGAATGCTGGTGCTCCCTGCCTGATCTTGAATCCATCAGGAATACCTGAAACACTCACAGGTACCCTTCAAAAATCCATATTCCTGCAGCTTTTGAGCAAATTCTCCATGACTCTTCCAAAGGAAATACATGAGGAATGCACCTGGACCCTGCCTGATCCTGAATCCATCAGGAATGTTTGAAACACTCACAAATACTCCTTGGAAAATCCATATTCCTGTGGTTTTTGAGCATTTTTTCCATGACTTCCCCACAAGAAACAGCTGAAGAATGCAACTACTCCCTGCCTGATCCTGAATTTAGCCAGGAACGCCTAAAAAAAAATCCCATTAGAATCAGGAAAAATTCTGGTCAAAATCAACTTCTCCCTTTCCAGGCTCCAAAATTCCCCTTCAAATCAACAGGATTCCCATGCAATTCCCTGCCCAAAATCTCACTCCCACAGGAAACACTTCCCAGCTGCAAGAGGGAAATTCCTCCTCCCTACAAATCCCTGATCAGTGGAAACCACAACGTTTTGCCACAAAAATTTGGATGCTCTCAAGCCCCTCCCTGGAGGCTCTCGGAGGAGCTTTTCCTTCAAACCAGGGGGGTTTTCCCAGCAATTTTCCCCAAAGGAATTGGCTCTCTCTCACCTATGTGCTGTCCATACATGTGATAGTAGAAGCTGAAGCAGTAGGCGGTGCTGGAGGCTCCGTAGGGATTTTTGGGAGCCACGCTGAAGACGGGGCTGACGAGCCGCGCCTTCTCCCCCTCC
>CADDXX010000806.1:211831-231011 GCA_902810485.1 Alauda arvensis
ACCTGTGATGTCTTGATGTACACACAAAAGCCTGGAAAAATCCAAAAGGAAATCCTTGGGATGAGGCCTCGACACCCAACTCAGATCAATGCAGGAACACCTTGGAATTATCAAGCATCCTGATAATTTTTTTTTTTACTCCCATCTCCCACCATGTCATTYCTGGGACTCATTTTTTCCCACATGAAACCCCTGCGTTTCCAGAAGCTGCTCCAAAGCCATGTTTTCCATGAAAACTAAAATCCAGGGAGCAGGCCAGTGCTGGAAAACATCTCCAAACTGATGAACCTGTGCACAAAATCTGAGGGGGCTCAGCCTTCAGTCCTGAGGGGGGAATTTGTCCCTGGGAATGTGACTTGTAAAATAAAGGGAAAACATCCTGACGGAAACCTTTCAAGGAATATTTTCACCTTGCCATGCCGATCCCAGAGAAGCCAATATCCATTTATTCCATGCCTGGAAGTGCCAACCACAGAGATATTATTGAATTAACCCGACCAAACGCAGGATGAATTTTTCCCCTCTGGAAGTGCACACAATGGAACAGCAGGAATTCCTGCAGCTCGGGATGAATTCGGCTCGGTGTGTCGGACTTTTCAAATGCAAATCCAGGATGCAGACAGGAGCACACCCGAACAGGGGCAGCAGATTGAAAATTGCACATCTCAACAAGAGCCAGAGCTGAAGTGGGGCAAAAACCACCTYGTTGTGACAGGCTGAGAGCAGCCAAGGGAGAATTGAAATGACACCAAGCAGGAGAACATTTTAGGATGAGCCAGATGATCCCAGCAGAGTTTAATGCGGAGGGAATGGCTTTGCAAATGGCACAATAAAAATGAGGCAGGGTGGGAATGGCACCATCAGGGGTTTGGGACCTGTCRCTCCTCAGCACAGGTAATTCCTTCTGGAAGTCCTTGAAGGATCTTGGTGTGAAGTTGGAGCCCCTGGCAGGGCCTAAAGGGGCTCCAGGAGAGCTGGAGAGGGACTGGGGACAAGGGATGGAGGGACAGGACAAAGAGAAATGGCTTTAAGGTGGAGGGTAGATTTAGATGGGATATTGGGAATTGGGAATGGCTGAGAGGGTGGAGAGGGGCTGGGCTGGAATTGCCAGAGCAGCTGTGGCTGCCCCTGGATCCCTGGCAGTGCCCAAGGCCAGGTTGGACACTGGGGACACCCTGGCACAGTGGGAGGTGTCCCTGCCCATGGCAGGGGATGGGATAAAATGGAGTTTAAGGTCCCTTCCCACCCAAACCAGTCTGGGATTCTGGGATCTTCTCCATTTAAACTCCAGGGTGAGAAGGAGCCTGAGGTGTGCACAGGGCCAGGGGCAGCAGTGACCTGATCCRTTGTTTCCCAGACCTCCCCAGAGATGAACTCCAGTTTTCTGGGAATGGCTTCCCACTGCCAGAGGGCAGGGATGGATGGGATCTTGGGAATTAGGAATTGCTGGCTGGGAGGGTGGGGAGGGGCTGGGCTGGAATTGCCAGAGCAGCTGTGGCTGCCCCTGGATCCCTGGCAGTGCCCAAGGCCAGGTTGGACATTGGGGCTTGGATCACCTTGGGAGGTGTCCCCACCACAGCAGGGGTGGCACGAGAGGAACTGAAATCCTTTCCTATCCCAATCAATCTGKGATTCCATGACCAGAACTGCCTTGCCCTGGCCACTTCCCCCATCCCAGGCCCCTCCATGTGGCTCTCACCCTCCTTGGAGCCGCTGCGGTCGGCGTTGGGCCCCGTGTTGGGCGTGTACTTGGTGTCCCTCGTGGCCGTGCTCTGCTTCGTCCAGTCAAAGTTGTCGGTGTCGTCTTGAGTGAAAAGGCAAATGTTGCCATCCTCAAAGCCACAGTGGAACTCTCCTGCCAAAACAGACAACGGGAATTTCGCGGCCTGCGGTTTTCCATCCCATCCTTCTATTTCAAATTCCTCATCAATCATCAATTTTCTTCAGCAGCAAGCTCAACAAAAAAATTCAACCAGCGCCATCGATTTGTGCTGGTGAAACTGAAATGGTATTTCAGATCTTTTTGTAGAGCTCCTCCTGACATTTTYAGATTTATGGAGTGGTTTTTAGAGGTGTTGTCTCTTGTTAAATTTCTAAAAAGCTGGGGAGGGCAGAAGCATTCCCATAAAACACGAAATATGGATGGAAAATGTGGGAAGTGGGTTARTGTGGTTTAGGGCAAATTTGGGAGGAGGTTCATGTGGTTTAGGAATAAGAGGCAGCAGCTTTTCAAATTATAAACRTTATCTCCAAGTGGCATCTCCTAAATGATCCTTCATTTCAATAGGGATGGGAAAGGAAGAARTGGATAAAATAAGGCAAAGGAGCTTTGGGATATACTTGAAGGAAATCTCTAAAAATCAGGASATGGAGGGATATCAGGAAGAGAATTGAGTTCCCATCACTGGATTATCATAACGAATTCCTGGGAGGAATATCTGAATCCATATGGGAAGGAGAGGTGACTGTATCACGTCCTGGACACACCTCCTGGATTGCCACTGAGATTTCTGTGAGGTATTTGTAGGTCTAAAGAATAAAAAAATTGCCAAGAACCCCATGGAGGATTCCTGGGATCCTCTCCTGCATGGAACWGTGAGAGCCCAGTGATCCCAGTGACCTGCCCTGCTGGGTTATGATGGGATGAAAAACCCCTCCTGTAATTCCAGAACCAAAACAAAGCCCAGCTTGGAGGCTCGGCTCTCACTCAGGGCATAACAAGGCCCCGTGGAGTAAAACATGCACAAGCTGAATTTCACTGCATGAACAATTCCTGCTGAGTTTACTCTCCCTGCAAAGTCCATTGATTTATCTGAGAAAAGAAGGAAATCTCCCTGCTCCAGGGAGMAGGCAGCTGCCTGCACACGGTGTCAGCCTGGGGGGGTGCAATTTGTATTCACTGGCAGCACAAACTCAAACCCTCGGTGTCGTGGGGATTGTTCATCCCTGCTAAATGGAGAAGGTGGATAAATGTTTGCAGGTGGGGGGTTTTGGGGAGCTCCAAATCCACTTAAGCCACTGGAGCTTCCCTGTTAATCAKTGAGGAGAGAGGGACCTGCAGCTTGGTGCTGCTCACACCCGGGTGAGGCTGCAGGCTCAGAAATAAGCTTGGAAAATTCGCTTCAAATCACAGGATGCACTCGGAGTGATTTCCAAACATTCCTGGTTCTCCTCCAGCCTTTCCAAAGAACAACACGAGGCCAAAGGGGTCCAGGGGGGATCAGGGAGGAGGTCAGGGGGGATCCTGCCCCTCTGCTCAGCCCTGGGCACATCTGGAGTGCTGTGTCCAGCCCTGGGATCACCAGGACAAGAGGGACCTGGAGCTCCTGGATCTGGCCCAGGGGAGGGATGTGAGGATGAGGAAGGGCCTGGAGCAGCTCCCAGGAGAGGCTGAAGGAGCTGGGGCTGCTCAGCCTGGAGAGGAGCCCCAGCTGAGAGGGGCCTCAGCCCTGGGTGTCCCTGGGTGTCCCTGTGTGTCCCTGTGTGTCCCTGTGCCCGTCCCTGTGTCAGGGAGGGTCAGAACACCCCCAGGCTCAGCCCCAGCCCCAGGCTCTGCTCCAGGCCCAGCAACGGCCCCAGAGCCAGGGCAGGGGCTGAGCCCAGGACTTCCCCCTGAACTCGTGCCCTGGGCAGTGCCAGCCCTGAGCAGAGCCCAGAGAGGGGCTGGACTCTCCTCCCTGGGGACATTCCAGAGCCACCTGCACACAGCCCTGTGCCCTGAGCTCTGGCAGTGGCACCAGGGACCCTCTGAGCTCCCTCCCAGCCTGGCCCTGCTGGGATTCTGTGCCCCTCCAGAACTGTCAGTATAAAGCACAACCCTACAAAACCAGGTTATCACTGGAATGCAGTTCCCAGAAACTCCCTTGGCTCTCAGCACCTCCAGCAGACTGATTTGGTTTCCCAGTAAATCCATCATCATCATCAGATCCTCCGGGAGAATTCATTCCCTGGAGCACAGCTCCTTCACTGCCTGACAGGACCAAGATGTGGGATTCTGCTCATCCCTGGTAACCTCAGCGTGATGGGAGCTGGTTTGGGGAGCAGGGAAGGAATTCCTGGCYGGGCTGGAATTGCCAGAGCAGCTGTGGCTGCCCCTGGATCCCTGGCAGTGCCCAAGGCCAGGTTGGACACTGGGGACACCCTGGSACAGTGGGAGGGTTGGCAGGGCTGGGATGGGATTCAGGTCCCACCAACCCAAACCAGCCCCTGATCCTTTGGTGGTTCCRTGATCCCAAACCCTGCAGGAGAGAAGTTGACCAATCCACATCTCCAATTTATCCCAGGATTGGGAAGGGAGTGCCCAGACCCTGCCAAAACCCTTGGGATACTCCAGGACTCAAATGAAGCTCTGAACAAAATGCCAGCTGTGCCTCTCATCTCCACCAATTCTTTTTACACCACCTGAGCTCCAAATTCTCCTGGTTCACCCCAAATTTTCGCTTCTACCTCCACTTCTGCATCTTCCTGCAGCACAGAAGTCGCTGCCTCTACACAAAGGGATGAAATTAAAAGGCAAAATTGAAGTGAAGGAGAAAAGTTTTGATTCCCAGATGCAGTCCTGGAGCAAAGTGAACAAAAGAAATAATTTTTAGCCATTCAGCACTTTCTGCACTGCCCCTCCAGTGCCTCAAAAGCTCCATCAAATTCTTGTGCCCTCAGAGCTTCATTAAGAAAYTCCACATAAGCAGAACAAAAGATTTTTTTTTTCCTCAGGTGAAGAAAAAAGAAAATAAAATAAATATTTAGGCCAGATGGGAGAAGGAAAAAAAAAAAAGAGTCAAAGTTTGCCATTTATTTAATAGTCAAACATTGATCTCATGTGGAATACCTTGGAAAAGGTTAGTGCTAAATGTTCTTGGCACTGAACACTCCTTTAAAAATGACASAGGAAGAAAAATGGGGAAAAGCTCCTCAGGCTCTGCTGCACACTTTCGTAGGAGTGTTTGAATGGATCTGGGTGGTCTGGATCTGATAATTAATGAGCAGGAGGGCAGGAGCAACGAGCAGCTCTTCCACAGGTGCTCCAGCCACGGCCCTAACGATGGTGCTAATTAACATTAATGACAGTGGTGGTTTTTGTCAGGGCACATGGCAGCTCTGGAAGTGCATTCAGGGCATTAATCATTTCCTTGCCAATTAGGGCAAAAGCTGAAGCTGCTCTGGAGGTGAARCCCTTCACTGTGGCGTGGATTTGTGTCGTCTGTTCCCATAAAATCCAGGCTGGATCTGACTCCTCAACGTCTCCTCTCTTCCATTACTCAGGGGTGACCTCTGATTGTACAAATGGATCTAAAATCCTTCTGGTTTACATTAAATGGCTTCTGTTRGGTGGTTAAAAATGGAGATGTGAGGCTCCACCTCAGAGCTGAAGTCTTTTGATGTTTCTTGCTTGGGTAACRCAGAGGTTGCACCCAAAGCAGGATTTAGGGAATGGGATAATTCCAGAAGTGAAGCAGGAAGGGAATGACTTCAGTTTCCAGTCAGGAACCTTGTCCTGCTAGGACAGGTAGCAAAGAGGGAAATGATGATTTGATTTTTATCTCCCCTGTGTTTTGGGCTGTGCTGCCCAGGGCTGCAGCTCTGAGCTCACAGCCAGGCTCACTCAGCTCTGCACACAGCAGGGACACAAAACAAATCCTGTCCCTGCTGCACCCCAAGGACAATGGCACAAGTTCTCAGGAACAAAAGCACAAACAAGGGGGGGCTGAAGGGAGAGAACAACAAGGGTGGGACTTCATCAGCTGCAGCTGCAATGGGACAGTGAAACCCCAATGTGCAAATGGAGCAAAACTTGGAAAAGCGGGAGACCTCGTGATTGTTTGTCCATTTTGGGATCATTTTGTGACCATTTTGGGCCCATTTTGGGTCCATTTTGGGACCATTTTGTGACCATTTTTTTGTCCATTTTGTGCCCATTTTGGGTCCACCTTGGGTGCAGCCCTGGCCAGGCTCTTGTCCTGCCCAAGGTGTGCCCTTAAAGGCCTTTAATAAAATATCTACTTTATTCTCTGTGCAGTCTCTCTTCCAGCTCGGCCTTCCCAAGGTATCAATCCAGCTCCTCCTCTTTGTCCCCACAGCATCAATGAAACCAGAAATYGGCCCCACAGCTTTAGGAACAACAGGGATTTTGTAGGAAGCACAGRAAAGGGAGCTGGGAAGGGGCTGGAGAATCCCTGAGGGAGCTGGGAAGGGGCTGGAGAATCCCTGAGGGAGCTGGGAAGGGGCTGGAGAATCCCTGAGGGAGCTGGGAAGGGGCTGAGCCTGGAGCAAAGGAGGCTCAGGGGGCCCTTGTGGCTCTGCACAAGTCCCTGCCAGGAGGGCACAGCCGGGGGGGATTTGGGCTCTGGGACAGGGAACAGGGACAGGAGGAGAGGGAACGGCCTCAGGCTGGGCCAGGGCAGGCTCAGGGTGGGCAGCAGCAGGAATTTGCCCATGGAAAGGGAGCTCAGGCCTTGGCAGTGCCCAGGGAGGTTTGCAGTGCCCATCCCTGAGGGATTTAAATCCCCGTGGAAGTGGCACTTGAGGCCGTGGGGGTGGTGGCCTCAGGGAATGGAGATGGGATGCAGACCGGGATTTCTTTCCTACCAAGGGATTCCACTCAAAAAATCTWCAGGGACAACAAGCAAAGCAGAATTCCACCATGGCTTTGGCCACCTGAAAGGAGTGACCCTGGGGACCCTGAAGCTTTGGTGCAAAAACTTTCYCATCCCTCCCTTGAGCCCACACATTCCTTATTCCCATTCGGATCCCACCCACATTCCACCATGGTCCTACAGGACTTTTGGAAAATCAGTTTGAGGCCTTAAAATCCTAGAGGAACATGAAGCACTCGGGATTGTATTGTTTTATTTCCCATCAGAGGCTAGATTTAATATATTAATTAGCAAGAGTTTCATTCCCTACTCGTTAGACTCCGTGGGAGAGGCTCCTGCAGCTCCTGGGAGCTTTGAGCTGAGCCCTGCTTAATTATTRATGTGTCGGACAAGATCTTCTGCAAATAAGTTTAAAATTTACACAGAGGCTTAAAGTTGAGTCTGAGGGATGGAGCAGGGCCTGCTCCTGCCTGATGGCTCTGCCCTGCAGCAGGAAAAATGGGAGACTGGACCTCATTCCTTAGGAGGGAATAATGCTGGGATGTGTTATTAAGGACAAGGAAAATATGGATTGGTTGGGGTTTTGGAGAACATGAGGGAATAGGGAGATGTGGGATGGTGGGAACAGGGTGGTTCTACTGGGACGTGCCAAAGCTCCATCCCAGTCTCCCTCCTGGATGTTTGCAGGGATGTGGTGCCCATGGAAAAGGGGAAGAACAAAGTTTCCAGCCTGGSACATCCCCGTGCCTGCTCATGTCAGAGTTTGCATTCCCAGCCATGCCTGAGGAGCTGAGTCCTGAGAATTTGAGGAGAACCAAGATCCCCTTGGGGTCTCCACATTTCTCTGGGCCATGAAACCGTGATCCCTGGATCTCTGTGGGGAAGAAATTCCTTCTTTTTGCTTTCAATCTGCCCTAAGAAGCATGGAAATAAYTCAGGAACCACRAGGAAGGCTCTGGGGAGRCCTYAGAGAACCTTCCAGAGCCTGAAGGGRCTCCAGGAGAGCTGGAGAGRGAYTKGGGACAAGGCCTGGAGGGACAGGMCACAGRGAATGGCTTGRAGATGAAGGAGGGTAGATTCAGATGGGATWTTGGGAAGGAATTCCTGTCTGGGCTGGAATTGCCAGAGCAGCTGTGGCTGCCCCTGGATCCCTGGCAGTGCCCAAGGCCAGGTTGGACATTGGGGTTGGAGCACCCTGGGATGATGGAAGGTGTCCCTGCCCTTCCACGCTTTCCCATGGTATTCCCAACACCTCCTGAAGCTGCTCCACCACAGCTGGATCTTAATTTTAGCCCAGGAATATTTTCCTTTGGATGAACTCTCTGGGGCAGTGAGAAAGATGAGCTGGAGCTGTGATTTTTCCCTYCCTTTATCCTTGTTGGAACAAGAGGAATCCCAAATGACACCCTCAGGTGGTTCCTGCCTCCCATGGGCTGCCACTGGAAGTAGAATAATTCAAATTTACTTTGGAACTGTGAGGGACAACCAGTGCAAGGACTTTCTTCATGGCATGAAAGATAAAATAATAAAGATTTGAAATACTTACGGAGGTGTGGATTCACCGGAGCTGGAAAACAGAGGGAAAATAAAATTAATGCAAGGAAAAAATTCTAATTCATCAATATTTAGATTATCCTAAATTTCCCCTCTCTATTTAAATTCATCCACTTCACACCTTTAGAATCTGGAATAGAAGGAAATCCAAACCTTCACGATGTCCATAATATCCTGAGCATGGGAATGATTTCCCAGGAATCTGTGCAATGCTAAAACCTGGGAATGGGAAGGAAGGAGGGATTGTTCTGTGGCTCTGTTTGCAGAAGGATAAATTTGAGGATGGATGATTTGGGAAAAGGCCCTTCTGCCACAGCCCCACAGACGTGGGAAGCAGGAGGAGGCTGAGCTCAGGGCTGGGATTGAATTTTMTTCACAGAAAACCCAAAATTAAATTTCCAATTAATAGCAACACTCCAGGTTTTCCTGCTGCCCTTCCTTGCTTTAATCCCAGCCTAAGATTCAGCAACATCCTAAATTCATTCTGGAATTTTCAAACCAGCTCTAAATGATCACCACTTCATCTGAAACACGAGCAGCGATTTGCTCCAGTGCAATCTCCCTGAGAAGCCCAGATTTTACATCTTTTACCTACAAATTACCTCTGATTGTCCAAAAAAAAAAAACCCTCAATTTTACAGGATCCCTGAGTGATTGGAGCTGGAATCAGCTGCACTGGCTGGGGCCTGATTTGGCACTGAATGCAGGGGTTTGGATGGAAAATCCCATCAGCTGTCACCTCGGGCAGAGCAAAGCCAGGGCTCTGTGTCACACCAAGGCACAAAATGAAGGTGCTTGAGCTGAATTTATCCAGCATCATCAATTTGGGAATAAAAAAGCCCCTCAAAACACACCCCAAATGCCCCTTTTGGAGCAGCACAGCTGCAGGACGAGGTGTGGTGGTGAGGAGAGGCTGCTGTGTGCACACCACGAAGGGTGGATTCAGAAGGAAGGGAATTCCATGGGAAATCGAGGCCCTGAATTCCCAAAGCTGACTGAAGTGCCTGGAAAATCYGAGCCCCTGCCAGGGTGGGGCTGGCCCTGCAGGGAGGGAATTTTTGCAGCTGGGAGATCTCGGGATGAGCACAAAGGGAATGGTTGGGGCTGGTGAGAGATGTGGGAACTCAGGGTCGTCCTTAATTCTTTCTTAATTAAAGAAATTAAGATATTCCTTAATTTTCCTGCTGTTCTCCCTGCCACGAAATTCCCACTAAAATGAGAAAGAAATTCCCCCTGAACACATCCCATTCCCACCCACGATCCTCCAGCCTCCTCTCCCTCTTTGTCCTTTCATTGCCATTTTTTGCAGCAGAAAAACACAAAATAAAGGAAGAAATTCAGTTATTCATGAAATAAACACCCCAAAAATAGGTATTTGGATGGATTTAACAGAGGATTGAACTCCTGCAAATATGGGAAAGAGGATATATATAGATGCTGTGGTTTTCTTGTTAAATCCAAGTGGATTAATCTTTGTCATGGTGACCTTTYAGGAGGAAATTTATAAAGCCCYTCCATTATTTCTTATATAAATTTATAGATTATATCATCTTGCAAAGAACTGCAAGCAGTCACTGTTTTTTTAAAGACAATAATTCACATTAAAATAAAAACTGCTCACTCTGGGGGAGAAAAACCAAATTTGTTTGCAGTTTTTTTCTTCATAACTCATCCTTCAAAACAAGGATCAGCTTGAAATCTGCTGTTTTATGAAGCTGGCATTCATTTATTCCAATTTTTCCTTATATTCCACAAAAAACTGGATGTGATTTTGGGGTTTGGCTGTTCAGAATTATTTTGGTTGGGTGTTTTTGTTGTTAAGAGAGGTGATGATTTTTCCCCCCTCCCCATTTCTCCCCTTCCTTTCGGGATGACCACGCCCATGACATGGGAAATTTATAAAGCCCTTCCATTATTTCTTATATAAATGTATAGATTTTATATTCTTTCAAAGGATTACTAACAGTCACTGTTTTTTTTTAAAGACAACAATTCAAATTAAAATAAAAACTACTAAATCTAGGGGGAAAAGTCCTTTGTAGATTTTTCTTCAAAACTCATCAGGAATCAACTTGAAATCCCCAATTTCACAAAGCTGACGTTAATTTATTCCAACTTTCCCTTATTTCTCACCAAAAAAAAAAAACTGGATGGGATTTTGGGGTTTGGCTGTTCAGAATTTCATCAGCTGTGTGTTTTTGTTGTTAGGAATCACCCAAGAGGTGAAGATTTCCCTCTCTCCCCGTTTCCCCCTTCCTTTTGGGATGACCACGCTGTCCTAGGGTGCCTTTGTGATGCTTGTACCCCCAGATCTGTTCAGGTTATGTTGGATCTTGTGTTCTGTACTTTTAAGACTGGTTCTGAGACTGAAGGGGGAGAAAGAGGAGCACAGAGTTTGTTTTGAGAAAACACTTTGGACTCCTGCACATTCAGCTCTGGGCTGTGTGTCTGCAGCACAGACAGACAGCAGGACACACATCTGCTTTGCTGTTAGTTAGTTCAGCTGGCTGAGGCAGAGAAGTTCCTCTGGATTGGTTTTTTTTTCCTTTTTTTGGGACTGTTTAAGCCTGCTCTGGACTGAGAACCCCCAGGAGCACCAGGAGCTCACGCCTGAGGCCCACCAGGCCCAGGACAGCATTTCCAGGGACTGGTAACAGGCTGAGTGAGCTGAGCTCCCAGAGCAAGGATTTCCTCAGGTTTTATTGTTCCATATTACTCATCTTTATGCTCGTGGGCACTTTGTTTGTTAAATACGAATTTTTTTCCATTTTTGTTTAAGGTTTTTTCTCCAGACCGTTTGGGCGAGCGGCCATTTGGGTTTGCTTTCCTCCATTCGGAGTTTTCCTCCCACATTTGCCCTAAACCAGGACACCACGTTGATGACATTATCCCAGGATTGGGAATGACTGCACCATTCCAGGACATTCCAGCCTGCTTTTCCTGGGGTGTGGAGCTGATGCCTGAAGTTTTGGCTATTATGTATTTCAAATCCCCTGCTGTCTCAGGTGTAGTTTTAAGCCTCACATTCAGTGCTAGTATGTAGCAAGCAGACAAAACAAATCCTTCCCTGCTGAAAACCAAGGACAACTTTCGGGCCCAAAAACATAAACAATGATGGACTGAAGGGAGAAAACAAGAAGGATGAGACCTCACAGCCTGAAGCTGGAATTGGACAATGAAACCCCAATGTGCAAATGGGCCCAAACTGATCAAAGGGCGAGGCCTCACGACCGGAGCCATCTTGTGACTATTCGGGGTCCCCCTGCCCAAGGTGTATCCCAGGGGCCTTCCCATCAGTATTCCCTTTGTTCTGGCTCTGCCCAGCCCCTGTCCCAGTCCCTGCTGCCCCAGGGGCCCTCACCGCTGTACTTGATGACGCGGATGGTGGAGTCGCCCTCGCCGAAGCGCGTGATGGGCGTCAGCCGCACCTCGTAGGCCTCGGGCTTGATGAGCTCCGTCAGGTTGTAGGTGATCAGCTCTCCCTTCTGGATGTTGCCGTTCACCGTGATCTCCTGCTCCCACCAGCGCTGCTGCCCGGCCTGCAACACAAACAGGGGTGAAAGTCGGAGGTGGTGTTTTTTAGGGGGGTTTGGCTCCACCTCGGAAAGAAGAGCAGGCACTGGGAAACCAAAATTCCAAAGGAATCAACAAGGGATGCAGCGAGGGATGAGCTTCTTGAACTGGGGTGTTTCTGTAACAAACCGCACCAAAATTTGGGAATGTTTCTTCCAGAGGTCACTCATCCCTGCCAGCTGCCCATCCTCTTCCCACAGAAATCCAATGGATGTGTTTTGGGGCATGAAAAGTGTGTGGGAGCAGAGCAGGCACTGGGAAACCTCCAGAATTCCAAAAGAATCAACAAGGGATGCAACAAGGGATTTGACACGGAATGAGCTTCTTGAATGGTCCCAGCATGGGATATTTCTGGAACAAACCATACCAAAAATTGGGAATGTTTCTTCCAGAGATCACTCCTCTCCCTGCCAGCTGCCCATCCTGTCCGCTGGGCAGAAATCCAATGGCACTTGGATGTGTTTTGGGGCAGGAAAAACGGGAAATTCTCCCAATTTCTGAGGGATTTCTGCAATCACCAGGCAGGGATTGCAGCCAAGGACCAAGGACCAGTTTGTGGTGACCCAGGAACACCCAACAGCCCCTGTGGCATTTTTTAAATTTGTAATTCACAATTTCTTTGAAAATCTGTCTTTTACACTTCAAACTGGCTTGTCAGAATCTGGAAAACCTTTGTTTTTCCTTTCAAAATTGTTGTCCAGCCTGGAATCCAAAGGGTTCAAAGGTCAGAGGTTTTGGGCTTTGTCTCCACATTAGAAAGCAGAGCAGGCACTGGGAAACCAAAATTCCAAAGGAATCAACCAGGAATACAACAGGAGATTCAACAAGGAATGAGCTTCTTGAATGGTCCCAGCATGGGATATTTCTGCAACAAACCACACCAAAAACTGGGAATATTTATTCCAAAGGCCTCTTCTCCCTGCCAGCTGCCCATCCTCTCCCCAAGAAATCCAATGGATGTGTTTTGGGGCAGGAAAGGTGTGTGGGAGCAGAGCAGGCACTGGGAAACCGCCAGAATTCCAAAAGAATCAACAAGGGATGCAACCGGAGATTCTACAAGGAATGAGCTTCTTGAATGGTCCCAGCATGGGATATTTCTGGAACAAACCACACCAAAAACTGGGAATGTTTCTTCCAGAGGTCACTCATCTCTGCCAGCTGCCCATCCTTTCCCCACAGAAATCAAATGGATTTGTTTTGGGGCAGGAGAAGTGGGAAGTTCCCCCAATTCCTGATTCAAAATCAGGTGGGGATTACAGCCAAGGACCAAGGGCCAGTTTGTGGTCATGAAGTTTTAAAAAATAAACAGAATTGAGCTTTTAAAGCCATGTTTTATGTCATTATGTCAATGATATCTGTGAGCACTGTAGGACAAGAATTAAAAATATTCCCAATTCCACCTCAACATTGGCTACGGAACCACAGAAACAAATATTTCCCAAAGAATTTCAATAATTAACAAGGAAAATTTGCAATTACCCAMACCAGACTTGAATTTCTATCAAATTCAGCCTCTGCTTTGAATCCTTGCCCTTCTTTCCAGAAGCAATAAAATCTCCATTATTTTCTCCTTYTGGAAAGGAAAACAATTGGATTTTTCCTTTCAGGATTATCCCTCCAAAGCCAGGCTTGGATATTGATATTTCTCCATAGGAAGCAAACACATATTTTGATTTCTTTTTTTCCTCCTTGCAATCAACACCAGCTTTGGTCTAATCCTTATTTTTCACCATGGAAACCAGGGGGGGAAAAAAAAATCCAAAACAACAGAAAATTGTTGTTGTGTTGGATGGAAAACAACCCCAATTTTCCAGCTTTGCTGTGGAATAACTAAATGTAGAAAAATAAATATATATAAAATAAATATATAAATAGATAAAATAAAATAAAAAATTTTTTTATTTAATATATAAAAATAGATTAAAGATATTTTTATATATTAAATATATAGCTATATTAAAATCTATATTTAGATATTAAATATACTTAACACATATTTAATATATTTTATATATAAATATATAAAATAATTATATACATATCTAAAATATAAAAATATAAATAAGAATAAAATAAATAGAAATATTAATAAAATATAAATATAAATATAAATAAATATATCAATACATCAACATACAAATACATAAATAAATATATAGGTATAAAATGGATAAATTATAAACATATAAAAAATATACAAATAAAATATAAAAAAAAATACATAAAAAGAAAATTATCAACATATCCGTATACAAATATAGGAATAATAAATATATAAATAATAAATATATAAATATATTGATATAAATAAAGAAATTCAGGATCTGCCACGGCCAACTTTGGTTTTCCCACTTGGAAAACCAACCCAGCACTGGAAATGGAGCCATGATTCCAGGAGCTGCTTCCCAAACTTGGGAAACACCAACAACCTGGGCTGAAAAATACAGAAATAATTGAAAATAAATGCATCCCAGGACACCCAAAAAATAGGATTTAATTCCTACAATGCCTTGGGGTGCTGGAAACTCCCAGCATTGAACTGGAGATGCTCTGATTCCAAGCTGGAATTCTCTTGGGAGAYCTGGGAATCACTTCGGCTCCCCTGGATGAGAAAGACCCAAATCCTCGTCAGCACTTCCCAAAATTCCCTGTGCACCCCATTCCTAACATTGAGCCTGTGCTTTTTTTTCCATGAAAAAGCCAAGATTGAGGCTGCCAAGAGAAAACCCACGAGGAACAACCATAAAACACAAGCCTGCACCTCAATTCCTGTGTCCAGAGCTGGAATACCCATAAAAACCAGGATTTGGTTGGAAAAGGAATTTTTGAAGGGAGAAAAAAAATCTCATCATCAAAGCTCTTTTCCTCACAAGGATAAGGCTGAAACTCAGGTGGGGAACTGGCTTTGGCCAAGCTGGAATTACGGTTTTCCAACAGTGAGGAATTTCATTTGGCCAAGCTGGAATAACAATTTCCCAGTGGTTTGGGAATATTTATGAAGCTCTAAGGAAAAAAATGGGAGCAGTTCCTGGAGCATTTATTTGCATTATCCAGTAATTAATTAAGCAGAGAATATCCACGCTCAGGCAACTCGGAGCACAACTTGGAGCACAGGAGGATTCTCAGGGACAGGACTCCTTTATTCCTTGGAATATTTAGGAATCTTTGCTCCCAAATGAGACAGAAAAGCAAAAGGGGGCTGAAAATGGGGCAGATTTTTATTCCAGAAGGTTGGAACCACCCTGGTGCTGCCAATAAAGGGAGGTTTATTCCATGTCTTTTGTTGGAAAACTCTGCTCTCCTAAAGCCTTGGAATTGTGGATTTCCTGAGGAGTGGATCCTCTGGGATGAGTGAAGGTTGATTCCTTGTGTGCCCAGATGTGTTCATGACAAATAAACAGCTCCTCACTCTGCTGTTCCTTCATTGGCTCCAACAGCTGCACAAGAATCTCTTTAATTAATGACAACRTTAACAGATGACCAAATAATTAATGACAAAGCCAATTAATCCATTGGATACTCCATAAAAAACTGTGGCAGTGCTCAACTTCATTTCTTTGCCATTTACAACCACCCAGATTGATTTTCCTTAAAAAAACCAAGAGATTTATTTGGAAATTTTACATCTAAAACTGGGCTGTTCGGCTCATGGACAAATATTCCATCTGCACATCACAGAGGGAAAATTCCTAGGGAGTGTTTGTGTGATTCCTGCTTTTCTTCCTCAGTTCTGACTGGAATATAATCAGAGTTATCCRGGTGGGAATATAAAATCGAGGAGTGGCTCCTGTGTCATCTTGATTTCATGGATTTGGAATGACTGGGTGACAAATATCTGGGATCCAGGCAGGCTGTAAAGGATGGTCTTGATGGAAGAGAATTCACGGAATATCCTGAGTGGGAAGGGATCCCAAGGATCATCCAGTGCAGCTCCTGGCCCTGCCCAGATCCCCCGACAATCCCAGCCTGGGCATCCCAAAGGCTCCTGGAGCTCTGGCAGCCTCGGGGCCGTGCCCATTCCCTGGGGAGCTGTTCCAGGGTTTATCCCACCCTCTGAGGGAAGAACCTTTCCCTGAAATCCACCCTGAACCTCCCCTGGCCGTTCCCTGGGTCCTGTCCCTGTCCTGAGCTGCCCTCAGGAGGAGGTTGAAGAGCACAGCGAGGTCTCTGCTCAGTCTCCTCCTCTCCAGCTGCACAATCCCAGTGCCYTCAGCTGCTCCTCACACAATTCCCACCATTTCCCCCCGTTTCTCTCTTTAATTATTATTTTCACAACCAGCAGAACCCCAAACCCTTTCCCTGTGCAGCCTGTCCCACCTCCCTGCTCTCCTGCAGCGGTGGTTCCCAGCTCCTGTGGATCCARCTGGGATCCAAACCCAGCCCAGGCTGGGCTTGAGCCAGGGACAACCTGATCCAAAGTGTCCTGAGTGGGGGCCGGGCTCTGCTCCCAGCARCAGSACAGGGGGAAATTCAGCTGTGCCARGGAAGTTCAGGATGGATTTCAGGGAAAGGTTCCTCCCCCAGAGGGTGSRATAAGCACYGGARCAGCTCCCCAGGGAATGGTGACATTCCCARRGCTCCAGGAGCCTTTGGACAKCCCAGGGATGCCCAGGCTGGGATTTTGGGAGGTCTGTGCAGGGCCAGGAGCTGSACTGGATGATCCTTGGGATCCCTCCAGCTCAGGAKATTCCATGGTTCCCTGATTTGKCARTTGCACGATAAATCTCTTTCCCTGCCYTTTCTGCTCAACAATGGGCACAATCTTTCCCAATTAAACAATTCCTAATCCAGGGGAACAATCCTGGSCGTGTAATCGACTTTCTCCTTGCAGGATTAGATCAACAATCCTCCTGCACTTGCTCCTCCCATTCATTTTTATGGTTTCATTATTTTATAACGTTTATCATATTGTGTAATTGGCTTTCTTAAAAAATTTCTCATTCCCCCCCCTTTTTTTTCTTAGAAACTGAAATTCCCAAGCCTTTAGGAATAAGGAATGAGGAATCCAAGGATGCAGAATGTTTTTGATGGAACTTTTCTGGGCTACAAATTGACAGCTGAGACATTCAGGTGTCACAAACAGCTGCTCCTGAGGCAGATTTATTGTCTGAGATCTGAGGATGAAGGAGATGGGAACACTCCAGGGAAAGTTGGGCTGAGGGAGCCACAGAGCCAACACTGGAATCCTCCTGAAATGTGGGAAACAGCTCCGGGTTTGAGGGTAGGGTGGGAAATGGTCACTGAGAGAGGGATCCTTGTGAGCAGAGTGAAATCCAGCTCCAGCACCAAGATCTGCTGAAACCTGGAGAGCTGGGATAGGAACCACTCTGCCTCCTGGATTCCCATCCCAAGGGATGATAAATGATATTAGAAGTTCTGGATTAGGGCACTGCAGTCTGTTTGGGAATTAAATGGGAATTTGGGGATTGCAGAGCTGGGAGGGGGGTGTTGTTTCCTTGTTTTAAACAACTTTAAATCCAGGGACAGAGAGAGGGACTTTGGATAAAGGCCTGGAGTGCCATGAAAAGGGGGAATGGCTTCAAACTGGGAGAAAGTAAAGCTRSATRKGATATTGGGAATTGGGAATTCCTGGCTGRSAGGGTGGGGAGGGGCTGGGCTGGAATTSCCAGAGCAGCTGTGGCTGCCCCTGGATCCCTGGCAGTGCCCAAGGCCAGGTTGGACATTGGGGCTTGGAGCAGCCTGGGAGAGTTGGAGGTGTCCCTGCCCATGGAATGGGTGGAATGGGATGGGATTTGAGCTTGCAAGCCACATTTTCGGATTCTGTGACTTTTAATCAGAAAGACAACAAATGTATCCTCACTCCTTTTATCCATGGCCATTTATCCAAGACTATGGAATCTGTGCCGTGGCACCGACAGAAAAATTCCCATTTTCCAGCCAGTGACCCCTCAGCCTTCCCAGGAACCCTTTCCCAGGATGTYTGAATCCCCCTGCTCAGTGCTGAGTGACAGCAGAAGTTAAAAACCCCACACAATCCAAAGGGTGACCAGGAGGAAGCTCCAGAGCCCTGCCCCACTTGGGGCTGTTTTAGGAGCTCCTCATTCCCAACCCTCGGACACCACAGGCTCCCAGAGCTGGGAATAAAGCACAAGTGGGAGCTTGAATCTTTCATGGAACAAGCTGGAACAAGCTGCTCTCTGATTTACAGCGAGCAGAGGAATTTTTTGTGACTCCTTCACAGCAGAGCTGCTCCTTTTCTAGGTCACGGCGGCCGCGGCGATGTCGTTTGTTGGGAAGAAACGGGAATCTGGCTTTGGGGACAGGGAAAATGTGGGAAGGAAACGTCTCCATGTGGTGCCTGAGGTGGCTGGAGCAGCTGCAGGATGGGAGCTGCTCTGGGATCTCCAGGTGAAGCTCCTGGAAAAGCTCAAGGATAATCATGGCTGCTCCAAACGGAGCTCCCTGAGGCAGGAGCTGGAAGGGGAGGTCCAAAAGGGTTTTGTCTGGATGGATAAACTCCCAGGAGCAGGAAAACCCTCTGAGGGGCATTTGGGACCATCTTTTACACACTTTGAAAACATTTTTCTTGGAAGAAGCTGCCCAGGGAAGTGCTGGAGTTGCCATCCTGGAGGTGGGGATGTGGCACTTTCGTGGTGGCTTTGGCAGTGCTGGGGAATGGTTGGATTTGCTGGTCTGAGAGGGCTTTTCCAACCCAAATATTCCATGATTGGACACTTCATACAATCAGCTCCTGGAGCGTTGGTATCTCCAAAGGCTGACCAGGGAACACACACAGGGGTGCTTGGAAAAGGGAAAAAGAAAACCAAACTGGGAGAATCTGGGTCACTGATTTGGGAGCCAAATCCAAAAATGCAACATTGAAATGCAAAAATGAAATGCAAAATTGAAATGCACAAACGCCTCCATGAAATGCATTGCTGTTGGAATACTCTTAAGGAGATGGAAAGAAGTCCCTTCTGTGCAGGAATGTCTTGGTGCAGACCTTGGCACATCCCCAAGGAAGCTGGGGGTGACCAAATCCAGGCAGTTCTCCCTGAGGGGACACCAAGGTTGTCCCCATCCTTCAGCTCCAGGGAGCTCCAAACTCGGCAGAGCCCCTGAGGAATGGAAATTCCCTGTGCTCCATGTTCCCTGCTCCATAAAACTCCATCCAGGAGAATTTAGAACCTCCTGAGCCTCTCTAGGATCCAGACTGGGGGTTCTGATGGTGCCATGTGAATTTTATGGAATATTCCCCATGGATATTGAGGAGACCTTAAATCCCATCCTGGATGGGCAGGGACACCTCCCACTGTGCCAGGGTGTCCCCAGTGTCCAACCTGGCCTTGGGCACTGCCAGGGATCCAGGGGCAGCCACAGCTGCTCTGGCAATTCCAGCCCAGCCAGGAATTCCTTCCAACATCCCACCCAAATCTCCCCTTTTCCAATCTGAAGCCATTCCCTGTGTCCTGTCCCTCCATCCCTTGTCCCCAGTCCCT
>CADDXX010000806.1:271999-291462 GCA_902810485.1 Alauda arvensis
TCACAGGCACAAAGGTGGATATTGGGAAGGGAGACAGGAGAGGGATTTATGGAGCTGGGACAATTCCAGCAGCTTTATTTGTGTCCTGTGTCAATCCAAACAATCTTAATTTTTAATGCTGCACTCTGCAACCAGAGTTCTGTTGGAATCCATATTTTGGGTCWTTATGGGAATTAATTTCCTCAGTACCACAGGACAACAAAGGAATTCTATTTACTCAGCATCTTCTGCTGTTAAAAATTAACTCCGTGGACGAGTTAATTATTCCAATTTACCTTTCCCTGGCTGGTGTTGAGTTGTCCTTGGTTTTTTTTGTGGCTCCTTTGTATTCCAGCCACCACATTCCCTCTCATCCTGCTGTTCTCCTTCTTCCCGTGGTAACTGGGGATGGAGACCCCTGAATTCCACAAGGTTTAGGGAATAATCTCATGGATTTCCCTCGACCCTTTCAGTCTGGAATTCCCCTTTTCCCTTGAAATCCAACCTCTTAACCTGTCATTGATTGGGAATAGAAGGAGAAGATGGGAGCTGCTTCCACCCCTGGAAATGTTCAAGGCTGGATGATCCTTCCCATTCTCAATAGGGATATGGAATATTTACAGCTCTTCCCACTCGTTTTAATTCCCTTCTCCCAAAACCATTTTTGTTTGGAAGACTCTTCCCTCCTGCCCTCAGACAGTGCAGGATTGTCCTCTCCAATCCCCAAAAAGAACCCCAATATCAATAATTCCATTTTTCCCCCCCACAAATAACATCTCTGTTTATTCAGCTTCTGCAGCACTCTAGGGGTTTTTTTTTGGGTTTTTTTTGGAATTTCTGACAGGAAGGCCATAAAATATGAAAAAAAAAAATTCAAATTCTCTGGTTCTCATTTCGATTTTCCACCAGGGTTTGCATATTCATCACCTCCCTGGGTCACCAAACCCGWGCTGCCCTTGACCTTGCTAAATGTCAGAAAAGCTCCAGGGATTTCTCTCTCCCCATCCAGCCATCCGTGATCTCCACTTCTTTTTAGGGAAAAGGAAAAAAAGATCCATGTGGATAAAATACACCCAGAGCCATCCCTGCCTCTGGTTACTCTGAATTTGGCCTCGGCTGGAGGAGGGAATTGGAGAATAGATTTTGTTGTCTCAATGTTTTCTGGGAAGTTTCTGGACTGGGAATTAAGGAGCAGGGAATGATCCATGGGTTAAAAACCAGAACATGGGAATTATCCATGTGGAATGCCAAAATCCATCTGYATTTATACATAAAATAAATATRGCAATAAATATCCCCAKAGAAAGGCGAGGCTTTAAGCTCAGCTTGGCAGCATCAACCTCTGCCACATCCTGGGGAAATCCTTTAGGCAGGAATGTGGAATTACTGGGATACAGGAAGGAGAAAAAAACCACATTGGAAAGCAAATCAAAATTATAAAAGCAATGGGAGCACCATTATTTTGACGTTTTCAAGTTGTTGAGGTCATTTCTTCATTGGAAGAGAAGGGGAAAAAAAAAAAGGCTCAGAATTAAAAAAAAAAACAATTTGATCCAGTTCTAAACTTGTTTTTAGGCTGTCCTTTCTCCCACCAAAACCAAAATTAAACCCAACTTTTACYTCTGGAGAAAGAATTCATTCAGAAAGTGCTGAATGCACCAGCCTGGGGATGGATGGGGTTATGTAATATTTGTCCTGAATATTAATCAGCTTTTCCCACTCCAATCTTCAATCATAAAGGAAAAAAAAAAAAAGAGATGTAAATAATATTAATATTAAATGCAAATTCTGCTTTCCTTCATCACTCCAGCCTGCCTAAGCATGGATTTGTTTAAAAATCAAGATATTGGCCCCCTTTGATTTCTCAGATTCCTTGGTTTATCCCTTTTTAATGAGTTTTCATAATTAAAATTTTATCATCTGGAGGGTTTCACTCTTTGGGGGTTTTACCAACTCCCTGATCCAGACAATTCCATGAAGTTGGTAAATTCCCACAGGGATTGGCCACCCTACCTGCTCCAACAGTTCCTCCTGATGATTTTCCTAAAATTCCAAGAGTTTTTAGCTCCTTCATCCCAGTCCCACTTGGGATGGGGAACGCTTCCTTCTCCCACMGCCATTTCCATTCCATTATTAATGCAATATTTGCATATCAATATTTCATCAGGCAGATATTTCCAGAGTGGAACCCAGCACATCCCTGAGCTGCCAAACTGCCTTYCCAAGGCAGAAAAAATTCCTGTGCAAAGAAATTCCTGTGAAAAGAAAYGGAAAAATCAAGGGAAGAGGGCTCAGGGCTGGATTCTCCAGCTGATGGAAAACGGGAATCGCTCATTTATGCTGCTCCATCTGAGATTCATCACTGAGCCTCATCTCTCTCCTTGATGAGCTCTGTTCCATTCCCAATCCAATTCCTGCAGGATGAGTCCCTTTTTCCAGTGATTTGGAATTTATCACCAGGGAACAACGACACAAACAAAGCCGAGCTCCAACGGGACGGGAAATCCKGGAGCRTCCCCATGGRGCCASCACAGMTCTGCCAGCCAGGCTTCCATGRGATATCCTGGATGYYTGRAGAGGCTTTCCAAGGGTTTGGAGRTGGATGAGTTTCTGCTGGAAATGGRATTTYATGGAGCACAGAAAGCTGCTCCAAGGCCTGGCCTTGGATCCTTCCAGGGATCCAGGGGCAGCCACAGCTGCTCTGGGAATTCCAGCCCAGCCAGGAATTCCTAATTCCCAATGTCCCACCTAACCAATGATGGGAAACCAGACACAGAGGAAGACTCATCTTGGAACAACCTGGGATTGTGGGAGGTGTCCCTGCCCATGGAGGGGTTTGGAATGGGATGGGTTTAAAATTCCCTCCCAACCCAAACCATTCTGTTACTCCAGGATTTTTATTTTCCTAGAGAAGTTTTAGGATTTAAGGTAAACACTCACAAAAAAAAAGTCTTAAGCCACAGCTCAAGGACAAACTGTGACCAAGACCAAAAATCCAAATCCAAATCCACAGTTTTCCTGGAGAACTCCCAGGCTGGAATCTTGACACCAATGAGATGGGATAAAGGGATGGCACCGGAAAAGAGAGGTGAGGAAAACAAAAAACTCATTCAATGAGGGGTTCAAAACTGAAAAAAAAAAAATCCTTTACATTTCAATTTACTTTTAATTTTCCTTTAGCTTGACCCAACAGGAGCAGGAATTCCACGGAAGGATTTGCCCTGTGGAACACTGGAACATTCCCAAGGCTGCCCAGGCTGGGATTGTTGGAGTCTCTGTGCAGGGGTTGGATTTGTGATGCTGTTGGGTCCCTCCCCACCCAGGATATTCCAGAATTCCTCGAAAACAGATGAACTGACCCCTTTCAGTGAGACAAAGCCCTGCTGTCACAAGGAGGAATTCCAAAGGATGGGAATATCCCCACAGTGACATCCATGATTTAATCCYTAAATAGAAACGTTCCATTAAATATCTTTCCCCGATCATTGCTGCTGGAAAAGCATCCAGGATAAATATTCCCAGATTCTGCAGAGAGCTGGTTTTTGTGACAATTGGTTAAATGCCACYCTCGGCACAGAGACGCTGCTCAAGKCGCTGGGAACAAAAACTTCCCTCCCACAGGGAAAAATAATCAAAGCTTYCCATAATTTTTCTCCATTCATCTCCAATTTGTCACTTGCCAGGACGTGAATAAAGGGAGAGGGATTCTGAACACACAGAGATGAAAGGAAAAGCGCCTGGAAATACCTGTTAAATTCCTGCTCCTTGGAAGCACTTTCAGGTTGTGCCTCTCCTCTCAGAATGAGGGAAATTCTGCACMTCAAGCAGGACAAAAATGCAGCAAAAAGAGGGGARAAGGTGGGAAAATCACAGCSACCCGAGCAAGGCATCCCCAGAGWCTGAGAGTCAGCAGAGCCTTCCCATGGGATCCACCAGGAACTGCCTCAGGGCCCGGGGAACTGTGAAGCTCTTGGAATTCCTCAGCCATAAAATATTCTCTGCTTTTCACAGCATATTCGTGCCAGAAAGAGGGAAAAGAAACAACTTCCCCCCTCCTTATTTAGAAGGATCAACACTCCACTGTTTCTGTGGTGGTTCTCATTCCCAGATTCACAGAATCCCGGGATCACTGAGGTTGGAAAAGAGCTCCAGGATCACCAAATCCCAGCTGTGCCCAATGCCCACCCTGTGCCCAGCCCAGAGCTCCGAGTGCCACCTCCAGGGATTCCTGGGACACCTCCAGAGATGGGGGATCCAAACCAGAGCACAGACATTCTTGGAATCATGGGATCATTAAGGTTGGAAAACACCTCTAAGTTCATCCAACCATTCCCCAGCACTGCCCAGGCCAGCACTGCCCCGTGTCCCCAGGTGCCACGGATTGGCAATGGATCCACATGGATTGAAATCCCTCCAGGAATGGGGACTCCGCCCTCTACCTGTGCCAGGGCTGGACAACAAATTTAGGAAAGAAATTTTCCCAAATATCCAAACTAAACCTCATGGGATCACTGAGGTTGGAAAAGAGCTCCCAGGTCACCAAATCCCAGCTGTGCCCAGTGCCCACCCTGTGCCCAGAGCTCCGAGTGCCACCCCCAGCAATTCCTGGGACACCTCCAGGGATGGGCACTGCAAACCTCCCTGGGCACTGCCAAGGCCTGAGCTCCCTTTCCATGGGCAAATTCCTGCTGCTRCCCACCCTGAGCCTGCCCTGGCCCAGCCTGAGGCCGTTCCCTCTCCTCCTGTCCCTGTTCCCTGTCCCAGAGCCCAAATCCCCCCCGGCTGTGCCCTCCTGGCAGGGACTTGTGCAGAGCCAGGAGATCCCTCCTGAGCCTCTTTTTTTCCAGGAAAAAAATGACTGAGCCAAGGACAGGAGGCTGAGACCCCTCATTCCCAAGTTCCAGTGGGATGAACCCGCTCCTGACAGAGCCAACCCCACAACTCAGAGAAACCCACCAGGGAGAAGATTCCCTCCTGCCCTCCGCCCTGGCTTTGGGATTCAAAGCTGGAAAAAGCTGGGATGGAAGCCCTGCAGATCCCAACCGTGCAATCAATGCATCCATCATTGGTTCCAGAGCCAGGGAAAACAAACCAGCTGCTGATCAGCCCTGAGCAGGTGAGAGGAGCACAGAAGAGGTCACTTCTGTGAGCACGGAGCGCTGCCAAAAAGCCAAGTGACAGAAGATTGGGGCATCTGAGAGGGGAATAAACGAGGGCTGCATTCATAAAACACCCAAATTAAGTCCTGACAGAGCAGCACAGACCAGGGAAGTCACTCAGCACAAGGAATGGCTCATTATCCCCCCATTCCTGCCCAGAAACCACCTCCAACCAGGCTTCCCGCACAACAAACGCCTCATGCTTCCAAAATAAAAACCACCTGATTCTCCCCTTTTCCCTCCCCATTCCCGAGGCTGGCTGCATTGGGATGCAGATCAGCTCCCGGGGAACAGCTCCTGCCCTCCCTTTTTCTCGCCTTGTTTTACACAGCAGCAACAAACGAGCTCAGCATTTAGAGAAATGTCCTCCCATCTCGTCTGCTTGTTCCTGTGTCAAGGAATTCAAAGCTGTGGGGAAAATAATGCCTCACACTTGGGGTTTTTTTTTTGGTTGGTTGGTTGGTTTTGTTTTCTTATCAACCACAAATGAGGCTCCTATGTCATTTTTACTCCCATATTTACATGGAATTCATGGATTCAGGGAACCACAGAGACAAACCTCGCATCTTGTCCACTTGTTCCCATCTCAAGGAATTCAAAGCTGTGGGGAACACAACAATTGCCTCACACTTGGGGTTTTTTTTGGTTGGTTATTTGGTTGTTTTGGGGTTTTTTCAACCAGAAATGAGGCTCCTATGTCATCTTTACTCCAATATTTACATGGAATTCAGGGAACCACAGAGACAAACCTCCACCTCCCATCTCGTCTGCTTGTTCCCATCTCAAGGAATTCAAAGCTGTGGGGAACACAACAATTGCCTCACACTTGGGGTTTTTTTTGGTTGGTTGTTTAGTTGTTTTGGGTTTTTTTCAACCACAAATGAGGCTCCTATGTAATTTTTACTCTCATGGAATTCATGGATTCAGGGAAGCACAGAGACAAACCTCCCATCTCATCCACTTGTTCCCATCTCAAGGAATTCAAAGCTGTGGGGAAAATAATGATTGCCTCAATATTTGGGTTTTTTTTTTTGGTTGGTTGGTTGGTTTTGTTTTCTTTTCAACCTCAAATGAGGTTCCTATGTCATTTTACTCCCATGGAATTCATGGATTCAGGGAACCACATGGACAAAGCTCCCATCTCGTTCGCTTGTTCCCGTGTCAAGGAATTCAAAGCTGTGGGGAAAATAACGATTGCCTCACACTTGGGGTTTTTTTTTTGGTTGGTTGTCTGGTTGTTTTCTGGTTTTTTTCAAACAGAAATGAGGCTCCTATGTCATTTTTACTCCAGTATTTACATGGAATTCAGGGAACCACAGAGACAAACCTCCACCTTCCATCTCGTCTGCTTGTTCCTGTGTCAAGGAAGTCAAAGCCGTGGGGAAAATAACGATTGCCTCACACTTGGGTTTTTTTTCGGTTGGTTGTCTGGTTGTTTTTGGTTTTTTTTTCAACCACAAATGAGGCTCCTATGTCATTTTTACTCCCGTGGAATTCATGGATTCTGGGAACCACATGGACAAACCTCCCATCTCATTTGCTTGTTCGTCTCAAGGAATTCAAAGCTGTGGGGAAAATAACGATTGCCTCACACTTGGGGATTATTTTGGTTGGTTGTCTGGTTGTTTTCTGGTTTTTTTCAACCACAAATGAGGCTCCTATGTCATTTTTACTCCCATATTTACATGGAATTCATGGATTCAGGGAACTACAAGCAGCTCTGCATCGAACACGGCGCAGCCGCACGACTCCCGCCACTCTTGCTTCAGGGGAGGAACAAATCTGTCCCCCTGAATTTTTAAGCCTTCTAAATTACAACTAAGTTTGTACTACTAAGTTGTAGTTTAGAGTTAGATTCTCATGTTTTTTTATGTTTCTTATGTTTTTTTATATAAACACCAAGTGCTATTTTCTAACTAGCTTTGACATTTACATCCTTCCTAGCGAGACGGATTTCCTTGACAAGCACGTGCATTAGCCAGTGTGTGTGTGTAGAAGTGGAGGCTTTCCCCACCAATCACAACCTTTTCCTTCCTTTGTATCAATACCTCTGATTTTTTAAATCAACTCTCTTCTTTCCTTTCCCCTCTCCATTGCCGTGCCGTTCTTTCGTCTAGCGGCGCGATGCAAACCATCAAAAATCAAACAAAAAATTTTTTTTTTTGTTTTTTCCCCCCTCAAGACAGGAAAAGCAAAGGGAAACCAGGCCCTACTCACACTGCACAATGAGCTGCACCAGGGCCTCCCTGGGCTTGACGTTGAAGCCGTTGTACTGGCTGGTCTGGCAGCGGTAGGTCCCGCTCATGTCGCGCGACACGTTGGCGATGCGCAGCGTGCCGTCGTAGCTCTCGCTCTGCAGGGCCCCGTCGGGCATGGCCACCTCCTTGTCGGCCCGGGACCACAGGATGATGGGCTTGGGCTTCCCTGTCACCTGGCACTGCAGCTCCACCGTGTCCCCTTCCCGCGTCACCAGCGGAGACTTCTCCTGCGGCACCGTCAGGTTGGGGGGCACTGGGGAAAGGGGGGAAGGAAGAGAGAGGGGAGTCAGCGTGGGAATGGCAATGTTTGTTGGGGAGGGTCAAACAGGGCSGCCTTAAAATCCTGCTTGGCTCTCAGGGTTTTATCTTTGGGGKTTTTGGCACCCTGAGAGGTGATGGTGGAGTTGGACAGAGAGCCGAGGCCAACTCAGCTTTGAGCTGCTTTGAGGAGTTGTTGATTCTTTTCTGATCTCTCCAAGTTCTCTCAGCCCAGGGTGATGTTCCCAGGAAGGCAGAAAAGCACAATCTGCCCCTCCTRCAATGGCACCTGAACTTTTATCATCTAAACCACGTTAACAATGTTTTCCTCTCAGTGCCAATGACTGACCCAGGTCAGACACTGAAATCTCACCACAGCCCAACCAAGGAAAGGCCCCCAGCCCTGCAAAGATGGAGGGGAAGGAGAAGCAGGAAAAGGACAAAAAACACACCCTGATTGCTCCATCTTTGCCCCATTCTATCTGTACAGTAAAATCTAAACATTCTATTGTTTCACCCTGTGAGTTGACAAAAATCACACCAATCAAACCCACGTGGCTGCATCTCCTCTTTCAAGCATGGCAGTGTTTTCCAGGGAGTTCAATCAAAGGAATTGGGATTTTTGGCTCTTTTGGCTCTGTCCCAAGACCCTCGGGGTCCCGAGCCTCCAGGGACCCCCAAAGGGGTGCCCTGGCCTCCCACATTTCCCCCTTCTGTTTGAATTGAGAACACCTCCTTTATGGCTTTGTTGATGGCCAATCCCACACACTGGAAAAAAACACGGCCTGARGAACAGAAGAATTGCAAGTGCTAAAAAAACCACAAAAAGCTGTTTTCAAAAGCTGCTTCTACGCTGGTGAAAGGTTAAAAAAATCAAACACACCACTCAACCGAGATCCAGTGACCTCTCCAAGTTTAGCTGCACTCTCCTGCAATTGTTTTGACATGCAGTGCTGCATTGCTGAAGGCAAACAAAACATGATGTAAACATGATTTTTTGATTTAAGGCACTTCCTTTTTTCACTCTTGATTTCCAAGCAAATCTTTTAATACATTCTTTTTTTTGTTTGGTTTTTTTGGGGTTTTTTTTTGTGTTTGGTTTTTGGTTTTTTTGGGGTCTTTTCTGTGGTTTTTTTGATCTTTTTTGTTTTTGTTTTTTTCCCCCAAATGATGCTGGAAATGGCCAAACAGAAGGCACTAGACTGGATAATATAAAAGCTATGAGCAGAGTAGAAATTAGGGCCAACTTTGATGCCAGGCAGATAATTACTGAATAATTTGAAACACAAAGGCTTAGCCCAGCCAAGAGAATCCCCCGTGATTAAAACAACACCCTAAGGTAGTGAAAAATCCAAGGGTCAGAGGCTCCAGGAACGTGGCAAGAAGAGATTTTGGAAGGTTTGAAGGTTTGAAATGTAACATGGGGTGGTGATGTAGCAACTCTTACAGGCTGCATGTAAATCRTATGGGATTTGTGTCATTTATTGATTGGGGTGTTGAAAATTGTAATATTCAACACAGAGAGAAAGATATAATGTATATATCTAAATATAATGTAATACCAGACACACACACACTTCCACACGTGTGCACACACACAACACACACTTATGTATCAATGTATTTGCCTGAGCTGGGTCATTCTCTGCACCATCCAAACTCCTTGTGATCTTATCAGAACACCTGCAGTTCTGTTATTCAAACCCTCAGGAATTCACCAARGCCACTGAGGCAAAAGCAGGACTAAAATAAGAAGGAAGAGCCTGAGRAACTGAGCATCAAGAGTGCAAACCTCAGATAAAGGTGGGCACAACCTGATGATGGACTCTGACCAATTAATTGCTTTGAGGGGTGCCAGCCTTGTGGAYAAAGCAGAGAATCCAATCAAATAATGCATAATTACATGGATATACATCCTAGAATCTGTAATTGTTACTAATTGTAAACAATAAAGTGGCTTCTGCACGACCACATTGGTTTGCTGCAAAGAGCTCCTTTTCTCCTGCACTCACACACATCTGTAGCAATGGATTTGCATGAGTTGGGTCATTCTCTGCACCATCCAAACTCCCTGTAATCTTATCAGAACAACTGCAGTTTTGTTATTCAAACCCTCAAAAATCACCAAAACCACTGAGACAAAACCAAAACTAAAATAAGAACCAGGAACCTAAAAAGCTAATCAAGATAAAGGTGAACACAACATAATAATTAACTCTGACCAATTAAGTACCTCAAAGGGAAGATGCCAACCTCATGGACAAAGCTGAAAATCCAATCAATGTGTAATCACACAGATCCTAGAATCTATAACTATTAATTATTGCAAACAATAAAATAACTTCTACATAATCACATTAATTTACTACACAAAAATCCTTTTCTCCTACATTTAGGCTTCCTTTTAGACTCGGTTTTAGCCTGGAACTGAATGAACAAGAGACAAATTTCTTCTTAGACTCAGGTGTTGATTAATTCTTAATAAAACTGTTTATTAATTCTTATCTCCGTCACAGTCTCACAAGCTGCGAGTTCTGCACACTCACCACAAAATGAAGCCCTTCTCTATCTCTGCCACTCTTTTTCAAGGACAAATCACCCAATTATGAAATGCCACCTAAATTATTTTTACTTAAAACCAAAAACCTCACTACTTGTGGTCTGCACTGTGAACTTTTCTAACCAATCACAAAGACTGCCCAAACTCATGAAGAAAAAGTGAAGAAAGTGAAAAGAAGGGCTCAGACAATGCCCTAGGTTTTCCATCTTGGCTCACACACATTGCTGTACACTAAAACCTTAAATCTGAATTCTTCACACTTCTACAAACCCCACACCCACAATCTCAGTGCTGTCACTCAGTGTTGGAGCCTGTCCCAAGCCCTCAGATCAAACGTGGTGCTTGCTGGAAAGTCAGCACTTTTTAACACAGAGAAATTAAAATTTTCAGCATCCACGGTGCAAATCCAACACCCTGGATGCAGGGACTGCACCCATTGGAAGCTCCCATGGTTGTGGGGTGAAGCCCTCAGCAGCCAGGAGAGGCTCGGGGGACATTTCCCAGCCCTGCTGTGACTCTCATGCTCTCCCTTGTGTGTCCCTGCCACTCCAGATCCTCCAAATTCAGATCCTGATCCTCCACTCTTTAATTAGGGGGAGAAAACCCCCAAACCTTTGCTCAGATGTGAAGAATTCCAGGGGCAAGGCCATCAATCCAAGGCTTGGCTGCAGCTCTGGATCACATTTGAGCAACAATGAGGTCCCACCACAAATTTCTCTGTCCCCACCCCATTTATGCCTCCACATCCCCCTAAATTTAGACCCTCTAATTTCCCTAATTAGGGGATTCTCCACTCTGATTACAGGGAGAAAATCCCCAAACCTTTGCTCAGGTGTGAAGAATTCCAGGGGCAAGGCCATCAATCAAAGGCCTGGCTGCACCTCTGGGTGTCATTTGAGGAACAGTGACCAAAACAATGAGGTCCCACCCAGAATTTCTCTGTCCCCACCCCATTAATGGCTCCACATCCCCCTAAATTTAGATCCTGAAATCTGATCTGAAATCCCTCCAGGCATGGGGACTCCACCCCTGCCCTGAGCTGGAATTCCCTTTCCAGGCAGGAATTCTCCCTGACACCCAACCAAACCCCTTCTGGCACTACTGGAGGCTGTTCCCTCTCTTTCCCCCAGAGGTGAGGGGGCAAAGGCGGCTCCAGAGGCTCAGATCCATGAGGAGAGGAGCAGGGATGGAGCCAGGCTGTGCCAGCCAGGATGTGCAGGTGGGATGGGCAGGGATGGAAACAAGGAATGTTCCCTTATTCCTGCAGTCCCAGCACTGCCCAGGCTGGAAAAGGGCAAATCCATGATTTTTCCTGATCCAGGCTGGAAACAACAAATGTTCCCCTACTCCTGCTCTCAAAGTGGCTTTAAAAATAAATTCACACTCTCAGCAGTTTCCTGAAGTCGGGGGGTGACACCTGGAGAACAAAAGGATTTGGTGACAACTTGGGAAAAGTGATACCTGGAGAACAAAAGGCTTTGGTGACACTCAGAGGACAAAAAGCTTTGGTGACACTTGGAGAAGGAAACTTGGAGATCAAACAGCTTTGGTGACACTCAGAGGACAAAAAGCTCTGATAACACCTGGAGAACAAAAAACTTGGGTGACACCTGGAGAGCAAAAACTTTGGTGACACTCAGGGGACAAGAAGCTTTGGTGGCACTTGGAGAATGAAACTTGGAGAACAAAAAGCTTTGGTGGCAGAGAACAAAAAGCTCTGGTGACACCTGGAGAATGAAACTTGGAGATCAAAAAGCTCTGGTGACACTCAGAGGACAAAAAGCTTTGATGACACTCAGAGGACAAGAAGCTTTGGTGACAGTTGGAGAACAAAACTTGGAGAACAAAAAGCTCTGGTGACACCTGGAGAACAAAAACTTTGGTGACACTTGGACAACAACACTTGGAGGACAAAAAGCTTTGGTGACACTCAGAGGACAAAAAACTTGGGTGACACCTGGAGAACAAAAAGCTTTGGTGACACTCAGAGGACAAGAAGCCTTGGTGACACTTGGAGAAGGAAACTTGGAGAACAAAAAGCTCTGGTGACACCTGGAGAACAAAACCCCTCCATGCCCCTCCAGCAGGGATTTAAACCCACTTTGTCACCCTGTGAGAGGCAGTGKYCCATGGTGAGCAGGCTCTGCTGATCCTTGTCCAACCCTGGTTTCCAATAAAACCTCTGGGACACCTCCCCTGATCCTGCAGGAGCTGAGGTGGCAGGAGCTGAGGTGGCAGCAGGTCCCTGCTCTCCTGCCCCCTCTGTTATTGCCCTGCTCCCTCACAGACATTCCTGTCCCTGGAGAGGGTAAATCCAGGCAGGAACTCCCCCAGCTGCTCTCCCGTGGCAGCTCCACTGAAATTCCAGAGGATCCATGATCCAGCATGGTCTGGAGGAGAACGGGGACAGGACAACACAGCAATTTCTGAGGGAAAAAACCCCAAAATTCCTGAGCTTAACGTGTTTATTCCTTGTGTATTCTGGGTGTTTTTAGTCCCACTCCAGCCTCCTCAAGTGCTGATGGATCCAATTCCAGCTTAATTAAGGGATCAGACAGATTAATGAAATGCCAGAGAGCCGCTGGCACAGGCAGGAAGCTGCAGACAGAGAAATCCTGCAGAGGAGCTCTGATCCTGTCAAAATGGAGTATCCAAAGTCCCTGCCCATCCCTTCCCAAAGTATTCCATGATTCCAGGACAATCAGAAGAGGACAGGGAGCCCCTACAAGCCTCACCACTGCTGAGCTCTTCCCTGGGGGATTTTGGGGGCTGCTGTCACTTYTGCATCCCTGGGAGCTTTCAGGAAAACATTTCCTGGGAGTGAGCCCTGCCAGGGACAGGGAAAAATCCCGGGATAACGTGGCCAGGCTGCTCCACATGGATCCATCCCAATCAGCAGGAGCAGGCACGGCAAAGGAGGCTTTGAGCAGCACATCAGGAAACCACCCAAGCTGGAGAGAATCTCCCTGAGGAGCTGCAGGAATTCCCATTATCCCAGGAATCCCAACTCAGGGAATACTGAGGAATCCGGGAAGAGGAGAATGGAGCCATTTGTGTGTCCCACTCCTGTGATATTGGTGAGTTTGAAGGGCTGGAGTGGCCCAGGATTAATCAGGCCCTGCCTGAGAGCTGCAGTTTAGGCCCAGCTCATGACTCGTGCTGGAGTTTAAACCAGGCCTGAGCTGGGGCACAAAACAGATCGGAGCAGGACCATTCCACTCAGGAAGGGCAGCAAGGGATAATTATCCCTCAGGGATAATTGTGTCTGTAAACAGAGGCTGCTCAGCTGCTCTGGGGTGTTTTTTTGGGAGAAATTTTGGGGAATGCTGAGGAGCTGCTGCTGGAAGGGACCCAGGGCTGAGAGAAGAGCCCTGGGGGGAGATTTGCTAATCCAGGAAAACGATTGGAAAGGCAGCTGAAGCCAAGGAAACTTAGGAGAATTTCCTTTCCCCTTTCCATGGCCTTCCATCCCCATGGAAGAGGGTCCATGGAGGCACTGGTGTGGAAGGGAAATGGAATTCCTGGCTGGATTTCACGGGTGCTTTTCCATCGTTCCTGTGTCCCCACCAGGCAAGGTCCCAATTCCAAAGGGGAAATCCCACGTTTTCTGGGGCACAAACCACTCCYAACTGCACATGAGGACACAAAATCCACCAGGGATTTTAGGGAATCACAGAATCCTCTAAATTGGAAAAGCCCTCCAAGACCATCAACCATGGTCACCACCCCAAGTGCCACATCCACACATTTTTTGGGCATTTCCAGGGAAGGGGACTCCCCTGGAGAGCCTTTTCCATCCTTTCTGAGCAGGAATTTTCCCTCAGATCCAACTGAAACCACCTCTGAGGCCGTTTCCTCTCGCCCTGAAGTGATGGTGAGGCCTTGGAAAAAGGTTCCAATCCTGAGGGTTGGGATGATCCCGATTCTGAGACAAAAATTCCACTCAGGCAGGGAAATAATTCCAGGATCAATGCCTGGAACGCAGCACTAAAGTCCTAAAGCACCTCCTTGCCAGAGGAAAGAGGAACATTTAAAACCCAGAATGTGCAGAGCCAGCAGCAAAGGAGGGAAATGAATTCCAGCGTTTTTGCAGGAGCCGTGCTGAGGAGCATCCATGGATGGGGGGAAGCACGGGATGAGGTGGTTCTGGAGGAGAACAAAGAGACCCTGGCACACTGAAATCCTGCTGGAATCGATCCAGGGAGGGTGGGTTTATCCCAGAGAAATCAGGTTTCCCAAGGGAATGGGCTGTGGAGCAGGACAGGGGCTCCCAAGGATGGAGTGAACAAGAAACGCTCTGCACAAAATCATAACCATAAAAGACAAAGATTTTTAACAAAATCTGGCCTTTTCCTGTCCCTCCTGCTCCCTGCTCCTTCCCAAGACAAATTCCAAGGAAAACCAGCTCYCCAAACCCATCCATGTGCTGCAATAACCAAAGGGCTCTGTTTCCTGTGGCCGCCCTCCTCCATCAGCTCTGGACGGTGCTTAAGGCTCACAAACACCTTAATTAGCCGCTAATTACCTCCCAAACCCCRCATCCTCGTTATGCAAGGGCTGTGATTCCCAACAAACATCTCTGGAGCTGGGATCAAGGCCCCTTTCATGTCTCATCAAAGCGGGAGCAGGATGGGCAGAGGGCTCCTGTGGCACCAGCGGCTCCTGCAGCAGCAGCCTGGAGCTGTAATTAACTCATTAATTAGCGGAGAGCTGATGAGCCTGACAGGGAAGCCCTTTTCACGCTGCCCAGCCTCACATGGAGCAGCTCTCCAAGAATTTCTCTGCCTGGATGGAGCAGGACTTGTGGGAAGCCAAATTTTATCCCTGGAACTGCTGGAGAAACCTGGGATGGCAAAGGTGGAACTTCCAACTCGAGGATCCCTCCCAACCCCAACAGCTCCGTGATTCCATGAGTGATTCCATGATTCCATGAGTGATTCCATGATTCCATGGGTGATTCCATCAGATCTGGAGGCCTCCAGGCTGCCCTGTGCTCGTCCAAAATCCGGGCCCTGCTCAGTGATGTTCCCATCTCAGCCCATCCTCAGGCTCATCCCGAGGGCAGGGATTTGTTTTGATGTTTTTTCCATGTGGGAAAAACTGGCTGTGAAGGATTCCCTCAGGAAAAGAGGGATCAGCAYTTCCTCCTGACCTTCCCGTGGCGATTCAGAGCAGCAGAACCAGAAAATGAGGGAAAACACCCCAAAATAACAAATCCCTTCCCCGCTCAGCGATGTCTCCAGGGAAAAGGTGGGAAGGGAATGAGCCAGAAGGGGGAAAATGCTGATTTTTGGGAATAAAAACAGAGTCCTGAACAGAGCAAACCACCCCAATCCCAAAGCGGATTCTTCCTGCTCAAATCCAACATYTGAGGCAGAGAAAAATCCCCTTGCACACTTTGACACCCTCCAATCCTCCTCATTTTCTCGTTTACCACTTCATTGAGGATTTTGCTGCTTTTTTAACAAGCTGCTAAATGCTTTTTTAGCATCTTCTGCCTCCAGGTTTCCACGGCACGATCCCACACATCCCGAAAAACCCAGGCTGGCTCTGGGCAGGGTGGGTTTTATGGATGACAGGGCTTTTTCTAGGGCAGATATTCCACGTCTGAGCCTCCCTTCCCTCCCTTCCCTGACCTATTTTGTTGGGATATGGGGGGAGCAGCCAGGGGATTACTTCAGGTCCATTTATATAAGATGCTCAGGAYGTAAATCCGTGGTTTTCCTGCTGAAAATGTCAAGGGGGGGAGGAAAAAAAAAATATATATTCCTGCTAAACAAGGGCAATTCCAGAGCCACACGTCCCTKCCCAGCCTCCGGGAGAATTCATGGATTCCCTCCTTCCTTTAGGATTTGACACAGCCCCTCCTGCCCCACTCCAGGAGGAGCTGCACAAACATCAGGAAGAGGAAATTCCCACCCCCCTCCCCATCCCAGACATCCAGAGGGATGCTCATAAATGCCTGCAAGTCCTGGCATTTGGGAGACGTGTTTGTGCCTGGGCCTTCTGTTCCTAATTAGCGGAGCAGTAATGAATCTTGATGAATCAGTGATGACCTTCAAAGCACTGCAAGTATCTCRGCTTCCACTTGGTTGGGTAATGAAGTCATTCCAAGAGCAGAATTCCTTGTGGGATGCTAGAAAAGCTTCGGATCCCACGTTTTCTTCCCCCTTCCCTGATTTTTCTGGAGTGTTCCAGGACAGGAARTGTTAAGGGGTGACAGAATTCATCATTTCCTGCAGGGATTGTGGTGAGCTGATGGGAATGGACAGCTAAGGGGTGTTTCCAGGAAATCCCATCGGTATTCCCAAGGATTCCCAAGGGATTTCAGCAGTTGTTGGATGCATGAGTGCACACACAGCACTGTTTGCTCCACCTGGGCAGGCAGGTGAAAGAGTTTGCATGGAATCCTCATCCATCATTCCAAAGGTGACTCTTCTCCTCTAACAATCCTCCCGGTTCTTTTCCAGAGCATAAAATCATGGAATCATGGAATAGTTTGGGATGGAAGGGACATTAAATCCCATCCCATTCCCACTCCTGCCGTGGCAGGGACACCTCCCACTGTCCCAGGGTGTCCCCAGTGTCCAACCTGGCCTTGGGCACTGCCAGGGATCCAGGGGCAGCCACAGCTGCTCTGGCAATTCCAGCCCAGACAGGAATTCCCAGTTCCCAATATCCCATCCAAATCTCCCCTTTTCCAATTCAAAGCCATTCCCTGTGTCCTGTCCCTCCATCCCTTGTCCCCAGCCCCTCTCCAGCTCTCCTGGAGCCCCTTCAGGCCCTGCCAGGGGCTCTGAGCTCTCCCTGGATCCTTCTCCTCTCCAGGGGAACATTCCCAGCTCTCCCAGCCTGGCTCCAGAGCAGCTCCAGCCCCAGAGCACCTCCATGAGCAAAAATGATCCAACAGGGAACTTCCTCAGGTTTCTGCTGTTTGATCAAAGCAACTGAACCCCTGACTGAGGGGAATTCCAGAGTGGTTTGGGATTAAAGGATTCCAACCCCTGCCATGGCAGGGACACCTCCCACTGCCCCAGGGTGTCCCCAATGTCCAACCTGGCCCTGGGCACTGCCAGGGATCCAGGGGCAGCCACAGCTGCTCTGGCAATCCCAGCCGGGAATTCCTTCCCAATATCCCATTCAAACCTCCTTTCTCTCAGTTTGAACCCATCCCCTCCATCCTCCCACCACCCCCTGAACGAACACCCCCTCTCCACCTCCCCGCACCCCCCGGGAATGTGCTGGGAGGCCCCTTCCCCACCCTGGGCTGTCCTCCCCCATCCCAAACCCCCCATTCCCAAGCCATTCCCGGCTCACCGGTGCTGCTGGAGATGTTGACGTCGATGCTGATGTCGGAGATGCCGCCGCCCTTGAGCGAGGCCACGCAGGTGTAGGTGCCGAAGTCGGTGAACTTGAGGTCGATGATGTCGAGGTTGGTGGTGCCCGGGGACACGTCGGGGTCGGTCTGGGTGATCACCATGCGCTCCGAGCTGCGCAGGGGCCGCCCGTTCTTGAACCAGCTGAAGGCCAGCTCCTCCGGGGGCACGGCCTCCACCTGGCACGAGATCTTCACCTCCCGCCCGATCTGGATGTTGTCGTCCTTGTGGTACGGGTCGGGCGTGATCCAGAAGCGACCCTTCTTTAAGGCTGGGACGCAGGGGAAAAGAGAAATTTTCTGTCATAAAGTAAAAATTTGGCTTTGCTGGATGTCGGAGCCCAGAATGTTCCTCTGGCTGTCCTGGCTGGGCTCAGACCCTGGCAGGGGCTCTGAGGTTTTAGCACAGAGTCAGAAATGCCCCAGTGCTTTTCATTTCAGCCCATGAGAACCACTGCAAACTTCGTGTGGGGATTTGCAAGCCACGAGAATTTAATGAGTATGATCATTAATCACAGGGTGAAAAAGAGATTGATGGGTTTTTAAGATAGGATGTTAAGAGACACAAAATGGTGGATTTGGGGTGTGGTCAGGTTTTTTTATTCTTCTTCTCCCTCTCCATTTTCTGTTTTAACGGTGTTTCTTTTAGATTGGTTAATAGGGGAAATAGAGTTTAAAATTACAAATTCTCATTGGTATTTAATCATCAATAGTTGGTGTGTAAATATCTGTATAAAAGATAGAAAATGCCTTGTTGGGAGGGACTTTCACCTCGACCTCCTCGCTGCCCAGACTGTGGCAGGGCAAAGAGAGAAACTTAGATAAGAACAATCAATATCTTTGGACTGCAACCCAGGCATTCTCAGATTCCTTCTTCCAAGCACAGGCTGGTGAGAAAACAGACTTTCTACCCTACTGGGGTTAATCTCAGACCTGATCACCCCGACAGTTTGGAGGGCTAAATATGATTATTTAAAGGAGCTGCAGCCACAAGTTTTGATTGCATTCCCAGGAATCTGCACAACACCAACTTGGAATGACCAGGATGAAGCAGTTGGAAACTGGCAGAGAATTCAACTCTGAGACATGACATGAGCTTTTATTGTGAGAAGCTAAATGAGATACCAGGCAGAAATTTTAATTATTATATTTATTATATTTATTACATTTATTATTTATATTTATTTATATTCATTTAATTAATTTTATTTTATTTATTCAATAGATTTTATTTATTTTGTTTCTTTATTTTATTGATTATTTTATGATTTTTAGGATGAAACATTGGCAGGGGTTCCCTAAAGAGCCAATGGAGGCTCCAATCCTGGAAAAAATCAAAACCAGGTTGGACAGGGCTTGGAGCAGCCTGGCAGAGTGGTTGGTGTCCTCRCTCATGGGATGGAATAGGATGAACTTGAAGGTTTCTTTCCACCCCAAAAGTTCTGAGATTGTTTGGTGGAACCCCTAACCCGAACCCAAACTGAACCCTCCCACCCAATCTGGATGTTGTCATCTTTGTGGTAGGGGTCAGGGGTGATCCAAAATTGTGCTTTCTTTAAGGCTCAAACAAAGGGAAAAAGGGAAATTCTCTGTCATAAAGTAGAAATTTGGCTTTGCAGGGACACCTCCCACTGTGCCAGGGTGTCCCCAGTGTCCAGCCTGGCCTTGGGCACTGCCAGGGATCCAGGGGCAGCCCCAGCTGCTCTGGCAATTCCAGCCCAGCCAGGAATTCCCAGTTCCTAATATCCCACCCAAATCTCCCCTTTTCCAATGTGAAGCCATTCCCTGTGTCCTGTCCCTCCATCCCTTGTCCCCAGTCCCTCTCCAGCTCTCCTGGAGCCCCTTCAGGCCCTGGAAGGTTCCAGAGTTTCCAT
>CADDXX010000807.1:0-17218 GCA_902810485.1 Alauda arvensis
GAGGGTGGCTGGAGCTGGACACGGCTCGGATTTCCTCCTGCTCCTTGTGACGACACGGTTCCCCCAGGAAGGCAATCCCGCCTCCTCGGCAGCCAGGAGCCCCTTCTGGCCCGGGAGCTGCGGTGCCAGCGCCTGAGCCGGCCTTGGCTCCGGCCCTGGTCACGTTTGCCATTACCTCATGCTCGGTGTCACCTCCAGAGCCGCTCCTGCCCGTGCTGYGGGGTCACTGCCTCGGCTGCGACCACACAAAAACATCCTACAAAAAGCTTTTCAATAGGAATCTCTATTTATATCAGGCTTAAAGGATGAAAGCAGCCACCCAGGGGAGGTGGGGACGTTGGACAGGACCTTTGCAGCCATTCCTGCGCAGGCAGCTGGGGGTTTATAAACCACACAGGGATGGTTGGTTTTCTTTCCTGGGGAGCTGAACCATTGCCAGTCTTTGGGGATCAGCTCTGAGGATGAGGGGAGGTTTGTGGGAGCTGCCCCTCACCCCTGGCTGTGCAGGGAGCCTCCCATGGTGTTGCCTCAAAGGAGGGGCAGCATTTTCCATCCTGGGAGGGAAGGGGAGCTGCCTGTGCTGGCAGCAGAGCTGAGCCAGGCTGTGTCTSCATCCCTGACATCCCTGACAGGTAAATGGGCACAGGTAAAGTCAGAGCCACTGAGGCCTGGTGGCTCCAGTGATGCAGCCAAGGGGAGGTGGAGAAGAGATCCAGGACCCTGCTTGGACCCCAGCACACCCCTCACAGCAGGCTGGGCTCGTGTTCAGCRGCCACAGGGGAATATTTCARACCTGCTCACCAGCCTGGTCCCCAYGGTGTCCTGGARCTCCAAATTCCAGGGTCACTGAGCACTGCAGGGTGAGGTTGTGCCTTTGATTTACTGAAGCCCATGGTCTGGCCATTGCCCTGGGCTGCCCTCACCTCCTGTGAGGGGGAAACAGGGAATAAMGGGATGGCACTGAACATTTCCACACCCTGATCGCTGCCTGCAGCTCTGCATCCCCTTTTTTATCTCCAGCCCGACCCTCAGGGCTCATTCCCTGCCTCTCCCCAGTGCCCAGGGGGGTTTGTTTCCTCCTCACCTCCGTGCCAGGGCTCTGGGTGCGTTTGCAGAGGCAGCAGCTGCCCCCAGTGAGGGGAAGTGCTGCGAGACACAAATCCCGGGGATCTGCCCAAGGTGACGCCGTGACTCATCCGGGAGCCAGGAATAGCTCGGGAGCAGGGCCCTTCACCTGCTGGCACGGCCCTGGGCACGGGGGCACTGCCCAGCACATCTGGGGCACTGCCCTGGGCACGGGGGCACAGCCCAGCACATCTGGGACACAGCCCAGCACATCTGGGGCACAGCCCAGCACCTCTGGGACACTGCCCAGCTCATCTGGGACACAGCCCAGCACCTCTGGGGCACTGCTCAGCACATCTGGGGCACTGCTGCACATCTGGGGCACTGCCCAGCACCTCTGGGGCACAGCCCAGCACATCTGGGGCACTGCCCAGCACCTCTGGGGCACTGCTGCACATCTGGGGCACTGCCCAGCACATCTGGGACACAGCCCAGCAGGGGCTGTCAGCACTTGGAGGCAGGGAAAAGAGGCATTTAGGGAGGCCAGGGAGAGGCTCCCTCCTTTTCCCCAGCCCCTTTGCATTCTCGGCCCTCTCCTGCACACCGAGGTCGCCTCCTGAGCTGCTGTGTGCTGACAGCAGTGGGTTTATACCCCAAATCTTTGTGTGAACATCCTTCACGCTGGGTTTGAGCCCAGCAGCCCAGCAGCCAAAATGCCCCGAGCAAACCTTCCCCTGCCCACCCAAACCGTGCCAGAGGCCAGGGACAATCCAATCCTCAAAGCCCGTTCAGGATCAGCTCCAGATCAGCGCTGGAAACCTGGAAACCTCCAAAGAGCCCGGCAGGGCAGGGAGCAGGGCCCGGCCCGGCCCCCGCAGTGCCAGGAGGATGCTCGGGGCTGCCAGGATCCCTCCCGATCCCCGAAATCCCGCTTCCAAAGCTTCCCCCGGGAAGCTGGGGGGGKTTGCAGGATGGATCTGCCTCCGGCAGCGCAGCCCCGAGCTGCCACCCGCCAGCCTGGGTGGGAGCCATGGACTGAGTGCCGSAGGCAGGGAGCTGGAGCAGCCTTTGCCTTCTCCCCCTGGCCGCTCGCTCTGTGGCAGGAGCAGCCGGCATCCCCCGCCCGCTCCACATCCAGCAGCCGCCAAATGCCCGCTGGAAGCATCGCAGAATCCGGCTGGGAAAGGAGGGAAGGGGGCAGGGAGAGCAAACCCGGCGCCTTTGGCGCTTCCAGAAGGAACAAGAGCAGCAAAAGACATTCACGGGGGGAAAGCAAACGGCACAGGGGGAAGGAGAGCCTGGGGAGGTGCAGATCCGGGAGAGCCGCAGCCCACGGTGGGACAGGAGCCAAGGCTGCGGAGCAAGGGCCGGGGCCGCGGGGATGCCCCGCAGCCCCCCGAAAAACCGGGGAGAGCAAAGGCTGCGAGCGCAGGCTCGTTCCCGCACGCCTGGGGCTTGCACACGCGTGTGCACAGCCGCGCGGGGCCGCGGCTGCGGGAGGGGATGCTGGGCACACGCGCGCAGGGAACAGCGGAGATCTGTTAAAAATATCGCGATTATTAGTTAAAAAGAGAGAAGGAAGGGGGGGGAAAAATGAAAAACAGAGGGAGAGAAAAGGGGGAGGGGAGGAGGGAAGGGGGAGGGAAGGGGCCTCGCGTCACGGGAGAGATTTCCTTATTGGGGCTCCCTAGCCTACATCCTGAGTCCATATATGGGCATTTACGTCACGGCAGCCTCACTGGGGACTCCAGAAATGGCTGCGGCGGAAGGTCGGAGCAGCCCCGCTCCCGCTATAAAGGGGGCGGCGGGGAGGGAGCTCCGGGTGTCCGCTCGGGCTGCGCCGCCGCCGGGCCCTGCCTGCCCCCCCCGCCCGGGCCCTGCCCCCGCAGCGCCCCAAGCACCCCCCGCACTGCCCCGAGAGCCCCTGAGCGTCACCTGCAGGGTCCCCGGCACCTGCCCCGGCCATCCCTTGAGCCAGTCCGGGCACCCCGAGCATTCCCCGCCTCATCCCTGAGCATCCCTCGGATCGGTGCGGGCACCCCGAGCACTCCCAGCTCATCCCGGGCTCGCCCCGAGCATCCCCGGGATCGCCTGGAGCATCTCCCGCCTCGCCCCTGAGCATCCACCGGCTCTCCCTGGGCATCCCCGGCTCATCCCCGGCGCCTCCCGGCTCTCCCCGAGCATCCCCGGCTGGTCCCAGCCCGCCCCTCCCGCTCCGGCCGCGTCTCCAGGGAAGATGCTCAACGTGATGGATTTCTCCTGCCCGGATCCGCTTTACTCCAAGTACGAGGAGAGCTGCGAGATGAAAAGCGGAGACCTGCAGGGCTTRGGGCAGCCTGAGCAGCAACTTCTGGCAGAGGCCGATTTCCTYGGAGGTAAGGGCGGGCGGGAGCCGGGCAGGGTCGGGGGGACCCCGCTGGGAATGATGGCTGCATCCAGGGATCGGGAGCCTGCCCCTYCTCCGCCCTCAGCCCCGGGCTGGGGGTCCAGCAGCCCCCCGCTAGCTCCGGGTGGGGGTCCTGAGGGTCCCGCTGGGGGAGGGGGGTGAATCCCGGGGCTCCCGGCGCGGTTCCAGGGACGGAGACCTCGCGGTGACGCCACAGCCTCCCGCTGCTCCCTGCATCCCGCCCCCGGCCCCGCACCCCTGCAGCCCTCTCACCGCCGTCCCCTCCGTTTGCCAGGTGAGCTGCTGGGTGCCCCCGGCGCTGCCGGAGCCGTGGATTACTCGCTGCTGGGCGGCCAGCCCTCCCCTTCCCTCAGCTACACCGGCAGCTTCTTCATCAAGGCGGTCCCGGAGCACCCGCAGGACCAGGAATCCCTCTTCAACCTCATGTCGGGCATCCTGGGCATCTCGCCGTTCGCCTCCTCCGAGGGCCACCAGAGGCATCTGGACGCTCTTTACCCGTGTGCCGAGGTGGCTCAGGGCCAGCTGGAGCTGTACCCGCCGTGCCAGCCCGAGCTGAGCGGCTCCAGCCCGGCCCCGTTCGCGGAGCCGGGCTACGGCGCCTTCCCCGAGGGCGCTCAGCCGCTGCAGGCGCAGCCCGCGCTGGGMAACGCCTCGCAGTGCTTCTTCCAGCCCAAGCTCCTGGACAGCAAGCAGGACATCAAGCTGTCCCCCGGCTCCCCGGGCCTGGACAAGTTCAAGGGTCCCTGTGGGCAGTGGGAGCCGCTGTCCCAGCAGCCGCAGGCCTTCCTGCCCGCCTTCCCCTCCGCCGAGGGCTTCTCCGACGGCGGCCCGGGGCTCTTCCACCCGCTGGGCTCCAAGATGGAGAGCGTGCTGTCCGTCAGCTGCCCGTCGGAGCTCGGCAGCCTGGCCGAGGACTCGGCCTGCTTCGGAACCCACCTGGGCTTCGGCTGCGAGCCGGAGAACTTCCCTGCCCGCGGGGACTTCGCCGACGCCAAGATCCACAACCTCCCCGCGCCCCTAATGCCGGACTTCGACGCCTCCCTGGCGCAGCCCGAGGTGCTGCCGGGCCTGCTGGGCTCGGCCGAGCTGCTGCACCCTCACCCCTCTCCTTCCGTGCCCCCCTCGGACTTCCTGGGCCACGGCGCGTCCTCCTCGCTGCCCTCGCTGCTGCCCGCCGCCCCCGGCGCCCTGGCCGAGCCCAAGAAGAAGGCTCGGCGCAGCAAGTGCTCCTCCAAGTGCTTCTGCCCCAAGCCCCACGAGAAGGCGTTCGCCTGCCCGGTGGAGAACTGCGTGCGCAGCTTCGCCCGCTCCGACGAGCTCAACCGGCACCTGCGCATCCACACGGGCCACAAGCCCTTCCAGTGCCGCATCTGCCTGCGCAACTTCAGCCGCAGCGACCACCTCACCACGCACATCCGCACGCACACGGGCGAGAAGCCCTTCTCSTGCGACACGTGCGGCCGCCGCTTCGCCCGCTCCGACGAGAAGAAGCGYCACAGCAAGGTGCACCTCAAGCAGAAAGCCCGCACCGAGGAGAAGCTCAAGGGCCTGGGGTTCTTCTCCGTGGGGCTCTCCTTCGGGACACTCTGAGCCTCTGAGCGCTGCCAGGCGGCCTTGGCAGAGGTGCCCCGAGCGTCTCAGGGGAGAGCCGGGCTGGGAATTCCCTCCCGGGCGGCCCCCGGAGAGGAGAGGCGGCGGCGGAGCCGAGCCGGGCCCCGCGGGGCTCCGGAGGGAGGCGAGGCGGTGCCGCGGGGCCCGAGCGCTCCCCGCGGGGACGGGACGTGGCGGCCACCTCCGAACCGCGGGGACTGAGCCATCCGACAGCTCCTGTGCCGAGCAGGGGAGAGCAGAACCCCGTGTACAGACAGAAATCACCTCCGAGGTGGCTTTTGTGGACACTCGGCGCTCGMTGGGCTGTGATTTCCCGAGCACTTCGCAGGATGTTCCCGGCTGGAGATTTTCCGGCCGGCACCGTCGGGGCCGCGGCTGCTCCGGTCCTTTCTCCCCCGGGAGAGAGAGAGACCGCCGGGCTCTGGCAACTGGTGCTAACAGGCCCTTGGGAAAGGTGATTTCAATATCATCATCGTCATCATCATCATCAATCATCAATCATCATCATCATCATTCTGTTTGTAAAAAAGAAAAGGCCTCTATCAGGAATATTTCAGATTTGTGTCTATTTTTCTAATTAAAGATTTGAGCTGATCCAAGCCCTCGCTGAGGTTGCTCTCTGCCTTTCCATCCGGTATTTCCGTTGGGTTTTTGACTTCTGCTGCTGCATTTTTTGGGGAAAAAAGGTGCTTTCATAATTAGCAGGGATAAAAAAAAATCCGTCAGTGCAGCGGGTGGTTGGTGACACCTCCCGAGCATCCCCAAGGTGGGGGCTCATCCCGGGAGGAGGCAGATTTTCATGCTGGGGCAGAGCAGGGATCCTGCTCCTTGTGCTGGGTCTCCATTCAAACACAGGACTCTGGGTTTGCTCTGATGGGGCTGGGCCCTGGAGGAACCTGCCCCTCTCCCCTGGGGACCCAAAGCCCAGCCCAGAGCCCCCATTCCTGGTTCCCAGTGGGATGGGGATGTCCCACAAGCCCTTGGCTTCAGCCGCAGGGAATGGGATGAGGTGCCCATTGCCCATTTCCAGCCCGGCTCAGCCCCGGGGCTGGAGGGATCCAGGCACCGCCAGGCAGGCAGGATGGGCACCCCTGCACARAGAGAGATGTTTACTGCCTCCCTGGTGGAATGTTCAGGGCAGAGGGATGTTGAWTCCCCTCTCCCGGGAATGCCCGGGGGCTGGGTGGCACAGGAGACGCTGCTGCAGCCAGGAATGTCCYTCCCGTGAAAAACCTCCCTCCTCTGGTGGTTAAAAATCAGTTACAATCACAAAACCCCAAAATCTCGTCCTTCCAGTGGGAGGTGCTGGAATGGGGCACACCGAGCTTTGGTCTCCGTTAATCAGGAGAATTCCCTGCGGGAATGGAGGCAGCAGGGCCCGGCCATTGTCAGCGATGCTCAGGGGATTTAGGGGTGAGGGTCTTTGCGTGCAGAGCCAGGGAAACTGAGGCAGGGGAGCGGCACAGCTGCAATCTGCTCTTTCCTTTTCTGATGGATTTTGTCCCTTCCAGCAGCCCTGGAGAGAGGGAATCTGCCCCCAACCATATCATGAAGGACACAGGAGTAACCCTGTCTTATTCCCTCATGCCCCTCAGCCCTTTGTCAGAGCATGGACTGGAGCATTCCGGGGCTAAACACCAGTAATCCCAGTAAAACCCCGTGTCCCAGCTATCCCAGCAGAATCCAGGGTCCCAGTAATCCCAGTAGAACCCAGTGTCCCAGTAATCCCAGCAAACCCCAGTGTCCCAGTAATCCCAGTAAAACCCAGTGTCCCAGTAATCCCAGTAAAACCCAGTGTCCACCAATCCCAGTAAAACCCAGTGTCCAGTAATCCCAGCAGAATCCAGTGTCCCAGCTATCCCAGTAGAACCCAGTGTCGAATAATCCCAACAAAACCCAGTGTCCCACCAATCCCAGCAAACCCCAGTGTCCAGTAATCCCAGCAAAACCCAGTGTCCCACCAATCCCAGCAGAATCCAGTGTCTCAGCAATCCCAGTAAAACCCAGTATCCCAGCTATCCCAGCAGAACCCAGTGTCCCAGCAAAACCCAGTGTCCCAGTAATCCCAGCAAACCCCAGTGTCCCAGGTACACCAGTAAAATCCAGTGTCCCACCAATCCCAGCAGAACCCAGTGTCCCAGCAGAACCCAGTGTCCCACCAATCCCAGCAAACCCCTGTGTCCCAGGTACCACAGCAGAACCCAGTGTCCCAGTAACCCCAGCAGAATCCGGATTTGCATGGGGTGTGGAGACCCTGTGGAGCTGGGGTGGGAAGCTGGGCAGGGGATGGGGGTTGGCAGCAGAGATGGGATGTGGGGYGGGGCCAGAAGGAAATCCCAAATTTCCCCTCAGATGTGTCCCTAAAATCTCCCACCCTTACAGCCCCCAYGGGTGCTCGTGACCCTCGGGTGAACCCTGCCAGGGTGTGGGAGCCTAATCCTGAGCCAGGAGCACTCCAAGGGGTTCAGATGACCCCAAACAGCCGGGAAAGCCTTTTCTGGGGAGACACCACAGCYTCTGTGCTCAGCAAGGACCTCAGGTCTCCTTTGGGAAGGGGCTGGGCTGGGGCCTCTCCAGGAATGCCAGATCCCAGCGGGCAGCAGAGCCGAGCTCTCCCTGCACCGCTGGCCATGAATGATGCAGGAGGCCTTGATTAATACCCCTCAGGAAACCATCAATAATGGATGCTGAGCCTGGAGCTCTGCAGAGGCACCGCTCCAGCCTTGGCCCTCTGCTGCTCTGGCCAGCGCTGCCAGGGAGGTGGGAGGGCAGGGACACACCCCACTGCCACCCTACAGCCACCCCACATTCACCCCACTGCACCCCACTGCCACTCTACAGCCACCCCACAGCCACCCTACAGCCACCCCACATTCACCCCACTGCACCCTACTGCCACCCTACAGCCACCCCACATTCACCCCGCTGCCACCCTACAGCCACCCCACTGCACCCCACTGCCACCCTACAGCCACCCCACATTCACCCCACAGCCACCCTACAGCCACCCCACAGCCTCTGGGGCAGCTGCTCCTGGCTGTGCTGGGCCTGGGCACACGTGCAGGGGGCAGGGACAGGAGCAGTGGCACCCCAAATCCCAGGGGTGGGGACACACCCCTGCCCCCTTGCCCCAGCACCCCGGGCCCAGCGCTGCCACCCCCTGTGCCCACCCCAGGGACAGGAGGGCACGGCAGGGCCGGGTGCCTCTGGCACGGGCACCAGGCTGAGGGCTCAGGAACGGCAGCAGGATGAAGCCAGGGTTAAACCAGAGCGCTCAGGAACAGCAGCAGGATCAAACCAGGGCCCAAACTGGGTGCTCAGGGACTCAGTCAGCACCAAGACAGGGATTAAGCAGGGCAGCCATGGGCCAGRTCAGGAGCAAGGAACCAGCCCGGGGTAATCGGTGACTGCACCGGCACCAAACCAGGGGGCTCAGGGACCACCCAGGGACCAAACCAGGGCATTCAGGCACCAGGGCAGGACCAAACTGGGAATCCAGCCAGGGTACTTGGGGACTGGATCAGGATCAAGCCAGGAATTAAGCAAGGATGATCAGGTACCAGCCCAGGACCCAGCCAGGGTGCAGAGRGACTGGATCAGGACCAAGGCAGGGACAAAGCCAGGGTGCTCAGGGACACMATGAGCACCAAGGCAGGATACTCAGGGATTCAATTAGGATGAAGCCAGGGATGAAGAGACGATGATCAGGGACTGTCCCGGGACCAAGCCCTTGTCTGGGCACCGGGATGGGGCAGGAGCAGCGCAGGTGCCCGGGCTGGGCCGCACAGCCCGCACTGCATCCCCCGGGGAGGATGCTCCGGGTGATCCCGGCCAAGAGCTGCCAGGGCCAGCGGTGGGGACAGGGGGGTCTGGGGGCTGCCATGGCAGCCGGGCCCGCCGTGTTCGTGGGGAGACAGGCAGAGGGAGCTGTGCGGGAGGAACCGGCAGCGAGGCAGCCCCGGCTCCGGCTGCAGGGGAGGAGGCGGCTGCCGGCGCTCGCCCTCCGCCTTCCTCCATCCCTGCATCCCTCCTTCCCTCCCTCSCTCCCTCGCTCGCCCGCGCTGAGCCCCCAGCGCCCCGGGCACCCGCCATCCCCAGGGTGCCGCCACCCTCCCTGCACCCCGCCGGGGCCTTCAGCCTCGGCTTCCTTCCTTCCTCCTCCTCCTCCGCCTCCCCCTCCTCCTCCCCCCACCCCGCAGCCACCACCCTCCCTTCCCTCTCTCCCTCCCTCCTCCCCAGGGCCTGGCATGGAGGTGCTGGCCGCAGGGAGCCGGGCGCTTCCCGCGGGCTGCCTGCCTCCTGCCCCGCATCCCCGCATCCCCCGAGCCCCGCATCCCCCCGCCCCGGCAGAGCGCTGAGCACCGGGCAGCCGCCTCCTTTGTGCGGCGGAGCGGCTGTGCGGGCTCCGTCCCCACCCCGCAGCCCGGCCCGGGGCTGGCCCGCGGGCCAGCGGAGAGATGCTGCCCTCGCCGGAGCAGCCCAGCGCGGCAGGTCGGCGGCCAGGAGCAGGTACGGGGCCACGGGGGATGGGATGGAGCGGGGCTGGTGCCCGGGGAGGTGGCGGCTGGTCCCCAGGATGCTCCTCACCCAGGGCCCCCGGGAGCAGGGGGACGCAGCGGGGACAAAGCCGCTGCCAGGATGCGAGGACGGACCCGCCGCTCCCTGCTCCAGGGGCTGAGGGGGTGAAAAAATGCATCGGGATTTTCATGGCGATGAAAATCTAACCCTAACCTCCCCCGAGCCCCCCGTGCCTCAGCCCCAGCCGTCCTCGCCCACCGCTGTGCTCCCACCCCGCTGGACGCTGGGGAAGGATCGGGACCAGCGGCATCCTCCCCCCCGGCATCAACCTCCACCCCGGCATCAACCCCCACCCCGGCAGCATCCCCCAGCGCCCCTCTGCTCCATCCCCCCCTTCCCTCCTCTGCCAGGCAGGGGAGCTGCCTGCTGGTAATATTTTTTTKGGGGGGGGGAGGTTGGGTGGGTGGGCAGAAAGAGCGTTAAACAATGCCAAGGAAGGCTCCATGATGGATGGCAGGTAGCGGCGCCGGAGCAGCCCGGGGATGCTGCAATCCCGGCGCTCGGCAGCGCTCCCCGGCTCCCGATGCCTGTGGGTTTTATTAGCGTGGCCGCCGTAGTAATGACTGCACGAAACAATTCCCTCGAATCGCGGTGGTTGCCGTGGAGATGGGAGCGAGGAGAGGCTTYGCGGCCGGGGTAGGACCTGCCCAGGACGAGGAGCGGGCTCCGTGTGCTTCCCGAGCCACCTGGGCCGGATCCCGCCTCGGSTTTTGGCCGGGAAATTCGGGCTGAGGCTGCTCGGGTGCCTCGGGAGACGCGGGCAGGGATCCAGGCCCGAGGCAGCGGGGCGCGATTCCCCATCCCYGCGCTGGAAAAGCGCTTTCTCATCCCCCAGCAGCGGCCGAAGTTGCCGGACGTGCTTTGTGCTCGCCGGGTTCGGGTTCCGGCGGGGCCGGGCCGGGGATGGCCCAGGTGGGGTTAACGAGGGAGGGGGTGTTCGGTAACGAGCCCAAAACGCAGCCAGGCAGGTCACAAACCCGCCCGGCTCACCTCGCCTTTCTTCCTGGCACGGATTTCTCGCCTTTGCTGATTTTTCCCTTTTAAAAGATGGTTTCCCACGCTCGTGGCCTGGTTGTGCCTCCGTGGGGATGCTGAGGTACCAGGGATGCTGCCCTGGGGAGCAGCAGGATGGGTGGAGGCTCCGTGGCTGTGCAGAGCTCACCAACTGGTGGTTTTGGGATGTAGGAGGGCTCTGAGGGCTTTTGAGGAAGAGCCGTTTGTGGGATATTGCARAGGGATGGGCAGGGGATACACCTACCCATGGGTACCCTCGGGGTTCTGGGGTAAAAGCATTCTCATGTCTGAATGACAAATGGATGAAAAATGCAAATACTGTGCCCTGAGGTGTGTTTGTGCCCCCCAGGCCGGAGGGGACCGTGGCAGCCTCCTGGGCTGGATTTTCACTGGTTTATCCCATTTCACAGGGGTGGCTCCCCCCGTGGATGTCGTGGAGGATTTTGGGAGTGGGGGATGAACAGGTCCCACAGGGACCCTGGCCCACCCAGGCAGGAGAGGCCCCCGTGTCCCCTGCACTGGACAGGGAACATCCCTGCCCCATGGGGGCCCAGGGATGGATGAGAACTCCTGGGGATGAATCCCAGGCTTCACAGGCTGATCCAGCAGGAGTGGGTCAGCCTTTGCTTGGAGAGGGWGCAGGACCCCAGCACCTGCTCCTGGTGTCCACAGGGATGATCCTTGGAGACCCCTGATGCTGCAGGGCCTCATTGGGTGGTGGTTGGGCAAGAGAGCAAAAGGGTCACCTCTGCCACCTCCTGTGACAAGCTCAGGGTGGATGGAGCGAGATTTCCATGGGTTGTGCACCTTCCTGATGGCTGTGCTCCCCCCAGATGGTTGTGAACCTTCCCAAGGGCTGGGGGACCTTCCCAAAGGTTCTGGATCTTCCCAAGGGTTCTGGATCTTCCCAAGGGTTCGTAGAACAACACAATCACTCAGGTTGGAAAAGACCTCTAAGGTCATCGAGTCTAGGAGCTGTGGAGCTTCCCAAGGGCTGTGGGTCTTCACAAAGACTGTGGAACTTCCCAATGGTTCTGGAGCTTCCCAGAGCTCTGCACATTCCCAAGGGCTCTGCACATTCCCAAGGGCTCTGCACATTCCCAAGGGTTTTGCACATTCCCAGGGCTCTGCACCTTCTTTAGCACCATGTGCCCTCCCAAGGGATGTGCGTGGGAGGGAGGAGCACTGAAGGGAGGTACAGAGGGGACCCAGAAGAAGGGCCAAGGAGGATTTTTGGGGACCCAGAAGAAGGGCCAAGGAGGGATTTTTGGGGACCCCCCACCCCTGTACCACTGACCCCCGTCTCTTCCAGCGCCCGGCACCACTGGATGCTGACACCCCCCCGGCTTTTCGGATCCCCCCAGGCCATGTCCCTGTGCCGGAGCCGCCTCCCCCGCGGCGGGGGAAGCCCGGTGGCGGTGCCGGCTCATCCCCCGAGGCTCGTCCCGCTGCCGTGAGCGGGGCCCCGGCCGGGGAGCGGAGCTGCGGGATGGCCTCGCTGGACCTGCCCTACCGCTGCCCGCGCTGCGGCGAGCACAAGCGCTTCCGCAGCCTGTCCTCGCTGCGGGCGCACCTGGAGTACAACCACACCTACGAGACCCTCTACGTGCTCTCCAAGACCAACAGCATCTGCGACGCCGCCGTGTTCCCGCTGGCCGCCGACGGGGCCCTGCTGAGCCCGGCCGCGCGCAGGGACTACTTTGAGAGCACCTCGTTCCAGGGCAAGGACCAGCGCTTCTCCTGCGACCTGGTGCCCGCCGAGGAGCTGGAGCCGGCGCCGGCCTCGTCGCCCTCGGCCCGCTATGTGCACGAGATCGAGATCCCCCTGAGCGAGCTGTTCGGCCGCGCCAAGGCCGTGGCGCCCGCGCCAGCCCCGCCAGCCGCCATGGACGCGGCCTACGAGGAGGGCCTGGCCCGCCTCAAGATCCGCGCCTTCGAGAAGCTCGAGGTGGACAAGAGGCTGGAGAAGCTGACGGAGGAGGTGGAGCAGAAGATCGCCTCGCAGGTGGGCCGGCTGCAGGTGGAGCTGGACCGCAAGAGCTCGGAGCTGGAGAAGGCCAAGCAGGAGAGCCTGCGGCTGAGCCGCGAGAAGCAGGAGCTGGAGGACCGGGCGTCGGAGCTGTCCCGCCAGGTGGACGTCAGCGTGGAGATGCTGGCCTCCCTCAAGCAGGACCTGGTGCAGAAGGAGCAGGAGCTCACCCGGAAGCAGCAGTGAGTCCTTGGTGCCTGTCCCAGCCGCGGGGCGGGGGGACAGGGGTCAGGCAGTGAGTCCTGGAGAGCCTGAGGTGAACCCTGCAGGGCTTCAAGGCCAGGCTGGACRGGGTTTGCAGCAGTGGGGAGTCGTGGGAGTTGTCCCTGCCCATGAGGTGAGAGGAGCTTTGGRGTCTCTTCCAACCCAAACAATTCCRTAAGTCCAGAGGAGCCCAGTACCATCACCAAATCCTCAGGGCCAGGGCTCAGGCACAGCCCCTTGGTGATGCCCACCAGCATCATCCCTCATCAGGGTCTGCATCTTCTCCCACCCACTCAGTGCCCACACACACCTGGGCCCATCCATGGCTGGGTCCTGACAAGCCAGACCTTGTCCCAGAGCCACCAGTGCTCCCAGGAATTGGCCAGGCTGGGGATCACTGAGTCACAGACTGGTTTGGGTTGAAGGAACCTTAAACCCCACCTCATTSCCACCCCCTGCCATGGCTGTGCCAAATTCCAGGTTTTTGTCCCACAGGGAGGGTGGGGCAGCCCCAGCAGTGCCACCTCCATGTGCTGTTCAGCCTGTGACACTGCCATCCTCATTTCCATCCCAAATTCCCCACTCAACACCCCCTGCCCACCYCAAGGCTGCTCCTGAGATTCCCTCCAGTCCAGAGCTGGGTCCTTCTGCCCACTGCTGCTGTCCAGGCAAACCAGACCCTGCTCCTCAGGAGTCTGAGCCAATCTGGAGGGGCCCAGAACGTCAGAGAGGAGTTCATGGAGGGCAGGGATGGCTGTGCTGGGCTGGGAGCACTGTGGGGATTCCTGAAGGAATTGTTTTGATTCCCATCATCCTCTGCACATCTGTGGGTGACTTTGACTCCAGAATAATGACCTGGCTCAGAAGCAGGGCTCCCAGGATGGGGGGATGTCCTGGCTGGGGAGCAGGGTGACCCTGGGGCTCCATAAGGACACCTCCAGGTTTGGGGCACGTTTGTGGGACAGGCACTGAGGGGTTTGGGGGCTGCCTCCTGGGGGTTGTCCAGGGACACCCTGGGGATGTGTGGTGAGGGAATTTAGGATTCCAGCATGGATGAGTCTGGAGCAGGGCCTGGAGACAGCTAGACAGGGTAAAATGGGGGTCAAATGTCTCTTGGTGGAGCCTGGACAGTGTTAACACCTAAACCCTGCATAAACTAGGCATAAACCTAGTTTTGGGTTTATGCCCCAAAACTACCTCCCATTCCTCAGAGGAACCCTCCTGCCCCTCGACTGTCYCCATCAATCCCCAAACTCCCCCACCCCAAGGGACAAGATCCCTGGGGAGGTTGCAGGGAGAGCACGGGAAGTGCTGGTGGTGAGAGGAGGATTCCCCTGGACACAGGAAAGTCATCAGAAAGCATTTTCATTGGCAAAGCCTTCCCTGAAAGCACTGTGGGGACACTTCCCAGCCCTGCCAGCTCCAAGACACCATGAAGCCTCTGTCCTCCTGGGAGACCTTTGGCTCCTGGGCTCCGTTTCCTTTGCCAGGAGTGTTTTTCCACCCAGTCCATGGGAATGAGAGAGATGCAGATGATAACCATCAGCATCACCTTACMGCTGCTGCCCAGCTCCACATTTGCCTTCCAAATCCCCTGGGGCCCCTTCCAGGAGCCTTCCCAGAGCATCCCCAGAGCTCCCAGGCTCTGCCTGCGAGGGGCAGGTTGGGGAGAAATTAATTGGTAATTAATCGGTAATTAATTGGTAACTGATAGCCAGCAGTGGGAGTTGTGTCACTAAGGGCTGCCCCCTCCTTTTCCTTAGTGCTTCTGAGCAGATCATTGTGTCCAGGTGTCCAAGGTCAGGTGTGCACACTCAGGTCAGGTGTCCAGGTGTGCACACTCAGGGCTCTGAGGTCAGGTGTGTGTGATCACCTGTCCGAGGTCAGGTGTGTGTGTGTGGTTGGGTTTCTGTGTCTAGGCGTGCATGGCCCAGTGTCCAAGGTCAGGTGTGCCCCAGACAGGCGTGCAAAGCTGTGTTTGTGCATCTGCAGGGGTTCCTGGGTGCTGGGGGGAGGTGTGAGCAGCTCTGTGTGTGTGTGTGCACCTCCAGCAGTGCAGGTGTGAGCAGCTGTGCCTCTGCCTGGGGTGTGTTCACGTGGGTACTCATGGAATGGTTGGGTGGGAAGGGACCTTAAATCCCCTCAGTGCCACCCCTGCCATGGCAGGGACACCTCCCACTGTCCCAGGGACACCTCCCACTGTCCCAGGCTGCTCCCAGCCCCAGTGTCCAGCCTGGCCTTGGGCACTGCCAGGGATCCAGGGGCAGCCCCAGCTGCTCTGGGTACCCTCTAATGCTGCCTGTGCATGTGTGCTGGTTGTGCCCAGCTGTGTGTTCCTGGCTGTACCTGGCTCTGTGTGTGTGCCAGTTGTGCCCGGCTGTGTGTGCTGGTTGTGCCCGGCTGTGTGTTCCTGGCTGTGCACTGGGTTTGTGTTCTCCTGGCAGTGTGTGTGGCACTCAGGTGTGCAGGACAGGGGTCTGTGTGTGTGTGTGTGTGTGTGTATGTGTGTGTGCACCCCCAGCAGTGCAGGAGTGAGCAGCTGTGCCTCTGCCTGGGGTGTGTTCACGTGGGTACTCATGGAATGATTGGGTGGGAAGGGACCCTAAATCCCCTCAGTGCCACCCCTGCCATGGCAGGGACAGCTCCCACTGTCCCAGGGACACTTCCCACTGTGCCAGGCTGCTCCCAGCCCCAGTGTCCAACCTGGCCTTGGGCACTGCCAGGGATCCAGGGGCAGTCACAGCTGCTCTGGGCACCCTCTAATGCTGCCTGTGCACGTATGCCAGTTGTGCCCGGCTGTGTGTGCCGGTTGTGCCCGGCTGTGTGTACCTGGCTCTCTGTGTGTGACAGTTGTGCCTGGCTGTGTGTGTGTGACAGTTGTGCCCAGCTCTGTGTGCTGGTTGTGCCTGGCTCTGTGTGTGTGCCAGTTGTGCCTGGCTGTGTGTGCCTGGCTGTGCACTGGGTTTGTGTTCTCCTGGCAGTGTGTGTGGCACTCAGGTGTGCAGGACAGGGGTCTGTGTGTGTGTGTGTGTACCTGGTGCACACCTGGCTGTTCATGGAGCACATCCCTGTGCAGGGGGGTGTGGCCAGGTGTGTTTTGGGCCAGGTGTGCTTTGGGGTGTCTGTGCCTGTGTCTGCTCGTGCTTCCCTGGTTTTTGGGGAGTGGATGAGGACAGCGGGTGTTTGTGCTGGGGTGGGGTCAGCTCAGGTCACGGAGCTGCTGTCACACTGCACCCCAGGGCTGGCCATGTCCCTTCAGCAGGCTCAGAGCTCCCAAGCACTTGCTAATTAACGTGTTAATGAGGGAGCCGGGGCCCTTCAACCACCGAGCTGAGCAGGGCTTAAGGGTGTCACCGCCATCCACCTCCCTCACCCTGTCACACCATCATCATCCTCTTCCCTCTGCTCCATCGTGCTCAGGAGCCTGACTCCAGTCCTGGCAGCGATGGATGGGGTGCTGGGGATGTCACCTCACCCTTACAACAAGGTGGCAACATTCCCCGTGCATGCTGGGAGCATCCCTTCATCCCTGCGGGGAGCATCCCTTCATCCCTGCCCTGCCCCAGCCCATCCCCGGGGCTGCCCGGGCTGGCTCAGCCCCAGGCCAGGCTGAGGATGGGACAGCCCAGGTGTGCCCGACCATCCCGAGCCCGCTCCCAGCTGGCACATGGGGGTGGAGGTGCTGGGCGGGGATGTGTGTGGAAGCCCCGGGGTGTCACCGCTGGTCCCTCTGCCAGGGAGGTGCTGCAGATCGATCAGTTCCTGAAGGAGACGGCGGCGCGGGAGGCCAACGCCAAGGTGCGGCTGCAGCACTTCATCGAGGAGCTGCTGGACCGCGCCGACCGCGCCGAGAAGCAGCTGCAGATCATCAGCAGCAGCTGCGGCACCACCCCCAACGGCAGCCTGGGACGCTGCGGCACCCCGGCCACCAAGGCCATCGCCCGAGCGGTACCTCTGCGGGCACAGGCACGGCACGGCTTCGGGAACGGGCCCGGGGCTTCGGGAATGCACCCTCTGCTTCGGGAACGCGCCCGGGGCTTCGGGAATTCACCCTCTGCTTCGGGAATGTGCCCAGGGTTCGGGAATTTACCCTCTGCTTCGGGAATGTGCCCAGGGTTCGGGAATGTACCCCCCCCCGGCTTCGTGAATGCGCCCGGGGCTTCCATAATGCAACCCTGGTTTCATGAATGCAGCCCTGGGTCTCCTGTGCCAGGCGGAGCGGGGCGGTGCAGGGACCCCATGTCCTGTCTCCTTCCCGTGGGAAATGGATAATTCTGGGTGGGGGATCCCGAGGAGGAGTTGTTTCCCAG
>CADDXX010000807.1:36402-46457 GCA_902810485.1 Alauda arvensis
ATCACCACAGGATCACTCCCCAGCCCGCTCAGTGGTTGTGGGGCCGGGCCCGGGCRCGGCCCCGTGCCGGAGCCGCCTCCACGCTGGAGCGGGGGTTGCGGATGGTCTCGTCCACAGACACCACSAGGCACGCGGCCTCGGCCGCCGCTGTCAGCGCATTGCTGCGCACCACGGCCGGCTCCCACACACACGCCTGGAAATTGTCCGCTATGTCCTCGTTGGTGACATCCACACCGTACCACATCCCGCCCTGGGGACAGAGAGACAGGGATCAGTGCCACAGCCTGCCCTGAGGGACACAGGGATCAGTGCCACATCCCACCCTGGGGGACAGAGGGACACAGGGATCAGTGCCACATCCCACCCTGGGGGACAGAGAGACACGGATCAGTGCTACATCCTGCTCTGAGACAGGGATCAGTGCCACATCCCGCCCTGCGGGACAGAGAGACAGAGATGAGTGCCCCATCCCACCCTGTGAGGACAGAGAGGACAAAGGGGACAGGGATTGGTCACTGGGTGGCACTTGGGGACAGCCTGGGGGGGAAGGCCAGGCAGAGGTGAAGGGAGAGGCGGAGCCTCCCTCATGTCCTGCTGGGAAGGAAGTGTCAGAGGAGAACACAAACTCCAAAGTGAGCAGTGTTTGCTTTCAGCACCAGTGCCAGYGATGCCTCAGACAGAGSAGGYTCATTCCAGYTCAGCACCAGAGTCACCAAGGMTGGAAAAGCYCTCCCAGACCAACCTGTAACTGATTCCCACCCTGTCCCCAGCCCAGAGCWCTGAGTGCCACCTCCAGCCCTTCCCTGGACACCTCCAGGGATGGGCACYCCAAACCTCCCTGGGCAGCCCCTGCCATGAAGCTGGAGAAGCCTCCCAGGACTGACACCCCTGGGGTTTGCAGCCCCGTTTCAGGGCATCCCCTGAGCCCCACCAGCAGCAGCAGCAGGGTGAAACGTGCTGGGAGTGACAGAATCCCAGGGGAACCTCCAAGCACTGCAGCTGGGATCCCCTCCAGATCAGCWCCTGGGACCTGCAGCTCCTGAGTGAAACACTCAGCTCCAGCACTCTGCTTCCTTTCATGTTTAACACAGCAGCTCSCTCCTGACAAATGATGCTTTTTAAGAAGCAAATCAGAACTCCCAGCTCAGGAAGTCACCTGACAGCTGGGATCAAAGGGAAAACAGCTCCTTTCCATTTATAGCAGCCTGTGGCAGGCCCGCAGCTGGTGTGACACAAACACAGTGTTTAATCAAAGGGGACACAGCTCCAGCACGGGCTCAGCTGAGTGACACYGTGTCCTGGGCTGCCTTGGTGATGCTGGTATCCCCAGCTGTCTGTGCTGTGTGCTGGATACTGAGTTCTACACCTTTAAGACTGGTTCTGAGAGCAAAGGGGGGAAAGAAGTGCAGGGTTTGTTTGCACAAACTGCCCTCACTCCTGTGCATTCTGCCCCTGGGCTGTGCTGTCTGTGGACAGACAGTGAGAGATCTCCTCTGCTTTTAGTTAGTTTTTAGCTAGCTGAGGCACAGAATTTCCAATTGCCCTAGACTGTTTCTCTTTTTCTTGGGAATGTTGAAACCTGCTCTGGACTGAAAAACCCAGAAAACACCCAGAGCTCACACTGCACACCTGCAGCCCACTGGGGCCAGGATGGCATTTTCCAACAGGGGAGGGACTGATAAGAGACTGGGCTACAACCCATGGCAAGGACTTTCTCCATTTTGCCATCTCTCTTAAGAACAAGAGGTTCTGTTGTTYGTTGAACAAAGCCTTCTCTGCTTTTCTCTAAGGAAATTTTTCCTGGACTGCTTGAATTTGCTTTCTAGAGGGACCCCACTGGGAGGTTTCCTCCCAAAGCTGCCCTAAACCAGCACACATTGGCTTAGGTGGGCTGCAGGAGGACACTCTGGGGACAGTCTCTGTTTCAGGTCAGCCTTCCCAAGGCATCAGAAAGACTCCCTAAATTAAGCCAAACTCGAGATCTCCCCACAGAAGAAGATGGATCTATTGGTGGATGGCCATGAGGACTTTGTCTCATCTGTTGGTAGCTATTCCCCTCTTTTCCTCTCTCTCTATTCTTTCTCTCTCTCTTTCCTCTATCACATTATCATGTTGTGGACACCAATAAAGTCACACTGCTTTGATCAAACCTGCAACGGTGACTAAACTAAACTGCCTTTGGCACTGTGAGATGAATAAAGGACCCATCCCGACCCCCAGCTGYACGGGAGGACAGTGCCACCCACCTGGGCGTGCTTGGCGCGCAGCTTGTTGAGGATGTTGGTGGCGTCGAAGCCGGCGTTGTCGCAGAGCTGCCGCGGGATGATCTCCAGGGCCTTGGCGTAGGCGCCGATCAGCAGCTGCTGCTTGCCCGGGATGGTGCGCGAGTAATCCCGCAGGTACTTGGAGAGCTCCATCTCGATGGCACCGCCCCCTGCCACCACCGAGTCGTTCTGCAGGGACACAGCACGGCTCTCTCAGGGCCGGGGCTGGCCTGGCTGCTGCTGCTGGCACTGCTGGCACTGTGACAGCGGCAGGGACACGCCAAGAACCGCCAGTGGCAGCTCCAGCAGCACAGCCCAGCTGTGCACAGGGTAAAGGGGGGTTTGGGGACACTCCAGTCACCCAAAGGGAGGGATGGCAGCTCAGGGTAAATGAGGGTTTGGGGACATTACAGCCACACAAAGGCAGGGATGGCAGCTCAGGGTAAAAGGGGTTTGGGGACATTACAGCCACACAAAGGGAGGGATGGCAGCTCAGGATAAAGGGGGTTTGGGGACATTACAGCCACACAAAGGGAGGGATGGCAGCTCACAGCCAACTCAGGCCACAGAAACTTCCCTCATTTCCACAAAGCCTCCAAAACTAAAGATACTGGCAGCAGCACCTTGCAGCTCAGCTCTGCTGTTTTTTTCAGGAGAGAGATCAGGATGTTCTTTCTAAAAGCAACAGCTCCAAAACTCCTGACGTGCTCCTCCCCAGCCCCTCAGGACATGCAGCCTCAGAGCTGCCTTTAACCAAAGCCATTCCTACAGTGACACGTTTTTGTGTAACCCAGGAACACCCAGAGCTTAGCAGCACCACCCAGGACCAAACACACATCCAGAGAGAGGCCTTGGACTTCTCTTGGTGCCCCCAGCCTGCCCTCAGAGCCAGGGGACTGTCATGCCCTCAGACTGGGCACCAACAGAGGGGTCAAGTGGCTTTAGGGGCATGGACACACATGTGCCATCACTCTGCTGTTCAATCTCCTCGAGATCCACCCAGCACAGCCAGGATTGCTCCCTGCAGGGTGGAGGATGGAGGTGCAGCTGTACAGGAGGGCAGGCAAAAGCCAGGAGTGCCTGGAAAGCAGCTGGAAATGCTGCCAAAGCCACACTGAGCCAGCCAAGGAACCACACTGGAGGGAATCCATGAGAAATGCTCACTGTGCACAGAGCCCCCAGCCAAGGCCTGGCTGTCACAGGCAGGGACACCCCTTTGGGTGCCCTGAGTGACTCAAGACCCTCACAAAAGCTCTGAGGGTCCTGGCACAAAGCAAAAAATACCTCAGTGCCTTTGATCTGAGTCCCTGGAAAAAGCTGCTGACATTGGAGGAGGAAATGCAAGCCACCAGAGTGTAATTAGAATGACAGTTAATTTATCACAGGGTGAAAAGCAGAATTTCTGGATTTTTAGTAGAGAGGCAAGGGGGACAAAAATGGAGGCATTTGGGTGTGTCTTTCCTCTTTCCCTGTTTATTTTTGTCCTCCATCTTCTGCTGTGATGGTGGCCTTTTTGGATTGGACTGTGACAGATTTTTACTGTCTAACATAGGTCATAGGTACTGGTAATTAAAGAAAACATTGTTCACGTGGTGATTGGTATAAAAGGTAAACCTGCCCTTGTGGGCTGGGCAGATCTGCCTTTCTAACCTCCTGCACAGAAAGAGAATGTGGAGATAACAGAAGAATAAACCTTCAAAGACAGACACACACTCCACCTCTCCTTCTTGCTGGGAGAAGAGACCCTTTCCTTACTCTGAGGGTTCCAAAGAAACCATATAAAGCTGAGACTGGTGTGTGAGGGGGTTGCCAGCAGCTGTGGCTGTGCAGGGCAGCCAGGGGCTCACCTTGATGGCCCTCCTGACGATCATGATGGCGTCGTGCAGCGAGCGCTCCGTCTCCTCCATGAACTGCTCGGCGCCCCCGCGCAGGATGATGGTGCACGTCTTGGCCTTGGGGCAGCCCGTGAAGAAGTTGTACCTGCACAGGGAGGGTGGGACATGGCAGGGTGGGGACAGAGCCAAACCCACAGCCCTCAGAGCCCCAGCAGATCCTGAGCCGAGGAGCAGAGCCAGGGAGCACAGAAGTGATGTCCCAGCTGAGCCAGGAAAATCCATTCTGTGCCAGGGATTCCCACTGAGCTGCTGCTCCCAGTCTGCACTTGGCAGGAGCACCCAGGGCAGCAGCCAGCCCCAAACAGGAGGCTGCTGTTTGAAAMGRGGCAAAAACCAGCCTGAAAGGTTCATTTAACTCCAGCCCTGCTGGACAAGCTGGCCCTGCAAGGCCTGAGGCAATCACCACAGAGCTGGTGGCTCAGCACAGCTGGGGCACAGGGACAGCTCNCAAAGGGAGGGATGGCAGCTCACAGCCAACTCAGGCCACAGAAACTTCCCTCATTTCCACAAAGCCTCCAAAACTAAAGATACTGGCAGCAGCACCTTGCAGCTCAGCTCTGCTGTTTTTTTCAGGAGAGAGATCAGGATGTTCTTTCTAAAAGCAACAGCTCCAAAACTCCTGACGTGCTCCTCCCCAGCCCCTCAGGACATGCAGCCTCAGAGCTGCCTTTAACCAAAGCCATTCCTACAGTGACACGTTTTTGTGTAACCCAGGAACACCCAGAGCTTAGCAGCACCACCCAGGACCAAACACACATCCAGAGAGAGGCCTTGGACTTCTCTTGGTGCCCCCAGCCTGCCCTCAGAGCCAGGGGACTGTCATGCCCTCAGACTGGGCACCAACAGAGGGGTCAAGTGGCTTTAGGGGCATGGACACACATGTGCCATCACTCTGCTGTTCAATCTCCTCGAGATCCACCCAGCACAGCCAGGATTGCTCCCTGCAGGGTGAAGGATGGAGGTGCAGCTGTTCAGGAGGGCAGGCAAAAGCCAGGAGTGCCTGGAAAGCAGCTGGAAACGCTGCCAAAGCCACGCTGAGTCAGCCAAGGAACCACACTGGAGGGAATCCATGAGAAATGCTCACTGTGCACAGAGCCCCCAGCCAAGGCCTGGCTGTCACAGGCAGGGACACCCCTTTGGGTGCCCTGAGTGACTCAAGACCCTCACAAAAGCTCTGAGGGTCCTGGCACAAAGCAAAAAATACCTCAGTGCCTTTGATCTGAGTCCCTGGAAAAAGCTGCTGACATTGGAGGAGGAAATGCAAGCCACCAGAGTGTAATTAGAATGACAGTTAATTTATCACAGGGTGAAAAGCAGAATTTCTGGATTTTTAGTAGAGAGGCAAGGGGGACAAAAATGGAGGCATTTGGGTGTGTCTTTCCTCTTTCCCTGTTTATTTTTGTCCTCCATCTTCTGCTGTGATGGTGGCCTTTTTGGATTGGACTGTGACAGATTTTTACTGTCTAACATAGGTCATAGGTACTGGTAATTAAAGAAAACATTGTTCACGTGGTGATTGGTATAAAAGGTAAACCTGCCCTTGTGGGCTGGGCAGATCTGCCTTTCTAACCTCCTGCACAGAAAGAGAATGTGGAGATAACAGAAGAATAAACCTTCAAAGACAGACACACACTCCACCTCTCCTTCTTGCTGGGAGAAGAGACCCTTTCCTTACTCTGAGGGTTCCAAAGAAACCATATAAAGCTGAGACTGGTGTATGAGGGGGCTGCCAGCAGCTGTGGCTGTGCAGGGCAGCCAGGGGCTCACCTTGATGGCCCTCCTGACGATCATGATGGCGTCGTGCAGCGAGCGCTCCGTCTCCTCCATGAACTGCTCGGCGCCCCCGCGCAGGATGATGGTGCACGTCTTGGCCTTGGGGCAGCCCGTGAAGAAGTTGTACCTGCACAGGGAGGGTGGGACATGGCAGGGTGGGGACAGAGCCAAACCCACAGCCCTCAGAGCCCCAGCAGATCCTGAGCCGAGGAGCAGAGCCAGGGAGCACAGAAGTGATGTCCCAGCTGAGCCAGGAAAATCCATTCTGTGCCAGGGATTCCCACTGAGCTGCTGCTCCCAGTCTGCACTTGGCAGGAGCACCCAGGGCAGCAGCCAGCCCCAAACAGGAGGCTGCTGTTTGAAAAGGGGCAAAAACCAGCCTGAAAGGTTCATTTAACTCCAGCCCTGCTGGACAAGCTGGCCCTGCAAGGCCTGAGGCAATCACCACAGAGCTGGTGGCTCAGCACAGCTGGGGCACAGGGACAGCTCMCAGACCTGTCCTGRACAAGGTTTCCCTGAACTCCAGCCACCAGGAAGGTGGCTCCTCCAGCAACAGAAAGGACCCCAGGGTAYTGTCCCCAGCTTCACCTGATCTGACAGGGAAGTGTCAAGGTGGAACATCACAGAAGTGCCACAGTCAGCCCCCAAATGTGGTGGCTYTCCAYTACAAATGCAACAGYACCACTGTGCTTTTTACAAGGCACTGCAGAATAAACATGKATTTTTGAAAGCATTTACAAGAGGTAGGATCTCAATGAAATCTTGCTCCTGTCCCCTCCCTCAGCCTCAAAAAGCAGCTTCTGGCTACAATRAAATATACATTTTGTCACAACCTTGTTTGCATCTCAGCAGCTTGAGAGACATTGACCCTGCCTGCTCAGGCTCCTGCCATGAGAGGGCTTGAACAGCACTAAAGGTTTGCAGCTGGTTTTTACCTCTCTCCTCCAATCTGGGTCTCCTCAAAATGCTCACAGCGGCCCAGCACATCATCTGACAGGGCATTGACACTGGTCTGGATGGATCCCCCACAGGCCTGCAGGGAAGGGACACAAACATGGCATTACCAGTGCTGACAGTCCACACCAACTCCCCAGGGCCAGCCCAGCTGCTGAGTTGTGCAAACCCATCCTGCAGATTCAGGAAAACCCTTCTCCCTCCCTCCCTCTCCTCTCATGGACCCAGCCAACCCTCGACAGCAAAATAAGATTATGAAGCTTCAAGGTGCTGACTCACAGGCTCCAGAGTCCAGGAGATACACAAAGCAAGCCCAAGGAAAAAATCCACCCATGATGGAACAGAATTCAGGAAAAGGAACCTCTACTGATGCACTGATCAGATCTTTCTATGTAACCTCAGGCTGCCAGTGTGGGACTGCTCATCCCACCAAGGAACAGCCCTGTCCTTTCCAGCCCTTGCAGGGAGCAGGGAGCTCAGTGAGCAGCTGTCTGGCAGTGCCCAGCCTGGGCTGTGAGAACTGAGCACAGGGCTCAGCTCCAGGCCAGGGGAGCTCACCATCATGGTCCTCTTGAGGTCCTCGTCGGGCACGCGGCCGGCGCAGAACATGTCCCTGTCAGCGAAGTACTGCGTGGCCACGTCCCCGATGGGCAGCTTGGACAGCACCACCTTGGCCCCTGACTTGTGGATCTTGTCCAGTTTGTCATACAGGATGTTCCACTCTGCATCCACGATGGCCTGGTAGTCCTGGCAGGGGCACAGAGGGCAGGTGTGGCTGTGCCAGGGGATGGCCCACATGCAGCCCTGGCACAGAGCTGCTCCCAGCACTGCAGGCACTGAGGGATGAGCTGGCCCTGCAAGGCCACCTGTGAGGCCTGAGGCAGCACAGAGCTGATGGCTCAGCCCAGCTGGGGCACAGGGACAGCTCACAAGTGTCCTGAACCTGCTGTGATTGCCAGTCTGGGCACCCTCATTCACAAGGGCAGCACCAACCAAAGGTGAAGGATGGGCAGAAGGCAAACTCATTTATCATGGAATGGTTTGGGTGGGAAAGGACCTTTTAAAGGTCACCCAGTGCCAACCCTACCATGGCAGGGACACCTCCCACTGTCCCAGGTGAATCCCAGTGTCCAGCCTGGCCTGGGACATTCCCAGGGATGCAGGGGCAGCCCCAGCTGCTCTGGCAATTCCAGCCCAGCCCCTCCCCACCCTCCCAGGCAGCAATTCCTGCCCAAGATCCCAGCCCAATCTGCCCTTTGCCACTGGGAAGCCATTGCCTGTGTGCTGTCCCTGCAGGCCTTGTCCCCAGYCCCTCTGCAGCTCTCCTGGAGCCCCTTGAGGCCCTGCCAGGGGCTCTCAGGTGTCCCTGGAGCTTTCCCTTCCGCAGGGGAACATTCCCAGCTCTCCCAGCCTGGCTCCAGCCCTCTCAGCATCTCCATGGCTCCCAATCATCCTCACCCCACAGGGTGAGCAGCCCCAAAGTGTGACAGGAAGCAGGAAGCAGGCCATGCTCCCCTGAGGCTCTTACCTCCACTGTGTTGACCCTGACCTCGGCGTTGTCCTTCTCAGCCTTGAGCTCCAGCTCCACGTTGAGCAGGGCGATTTTGGGGGACTGGTACTTCTTGGGCTGCATCTCAAACCCAGCATAGGAGAAGGTTTTCTTAAAGGCAACTCCAGCCACCAGCTGGGAATCCTGGAACACAGGGATTTGCCTCAGGCTCAGGCCCCAAGGCTGTCTGCACAGGGTTAACAATAACTCCCACAGGACACTCCCTGCTTCCAGGGGCCTCATTTACAAAGCCTTCCCTCCTTGCTTCCAGAAGCCTCATTTACAAAGCCTTCCCAGCACTGTCTCCTTTGATTAACCCACTTCCAGAGGAAATAAGCAGCAAGGATTTCTTTCAGCTCACAAAAGCAGCTTCCTCTCAACCCCTCAAAACTCTGCAGCCAAAAACTCCTCACACAAGCTGAAGATCAAGGAGAAGAGCAATCAGTTCTCTCCCTGATCTCCTTCTCATTCCTCCCCTTTGGACTTTCGGATATTTCTCATCCACAGCCCCACTGGGGGCTGGTTTTTGCTCTGGTTTGTCTTCCCAAACTCCATCACCATCTCCTGGATTTCCTGCACAGGACAGCCCTGTCCAACACCAACCCCTGGCATGGGCTGCTCCATTTCCTGGGTGAGGCAATCAGGATCTGAATCTCCCTCTCCTCAGGGGCTGTCCCACAGCCAGGAACAATCCCCTACCACACATCCAGGTGCAGCCACAGACACAAGAGSTTTTCCAGCACTGTGGCACAAACCACATGTGCCAGCTGCCCTGCCCACCACTAAATCAGCTTCATGAGGTTTTCCTTGCATTTCCCCCAACCCAGTAATCCCACATACAACCAGGGCTTCTGGATCCAGAAGTAACAAAGACTTCCCACCAAAAAAATTAATTATTTGTGGAGAGATAAATGGGATTTTATCAGTAACACCTTTTGCTGCAGTGAAGAGTGTCTTTAGCTCAAAAACCAGAAACTCTACCCATGGAAAAGAAACCCAGCCCTATCTGCCAAGCTTCCTCCTCACACCAAGAACTCTGTTCCACTTTGGGAATTCCCCAAGGCACYGYCCAGCCAGGMTGCACTTCTSCTAGAGCCCAGCCACCACCAGAGCTGGGATCCCTGTCCTCCATCCCATCAGGAAGGCTCCAGCACTTACTTCCAAAGCTCCTCCYTGCACCTTCTTTATCCCRATCATCTTGAGCTGCAACAGGTCATCCAACATCATCACAGCATCTACAACCATCTTGGAGAAGAACTCCTTGCTCTGGGAGATGAGCTTGGAGCTCAGGGCTGTGGCTGCACACTTCTCCAGAAGACTCCTCTGCTCACTGCAGGAAAGGAAGGACAGAGGTTTGCTCAGTGCCAGATCTCTTCACAAGCCCCAGACACCACGTGTGGCTCCATTAATCACAGGTTTAGGCTGCTAAACACCTTTAGGATCATTCAGTCCAGCACTGCCAAGGCCATCACTGCCCCACATGCACAGGGCTTTGAAATCCCCCCAGGGATGGGCACTCCACCCCTGCCCTGGGCAGTGAAGGAATTTCCCCAAAATTCCCTCTGAGCCTGCCCTGGCCCAGCCTGAGGCCGTTCCCTCTCCTCCTGTCCCTGTTCCCTG
>CADDXX010000807.1:46814-58886 GCA_902810485.1 Alauda arvensis
GGTCTGTCTTGTCATGAGGGGCCCAAATTCCTCTCTGACAGAGGCAAAGATCAGCTCCCTCCTGTCAAAGGGGAGAACAAGGCACAAATCACACACTGACCAATCCCAGTCTCCTTTTCAGAGCTCAAGCATCAGCCCAGCACTGACAAGGCTGATCAGCTTTTATGCAGCTAAAATCAGAAAAGAGCAGGTGCTTTCCCTCATCCCAAGGCAGGAAGATGTTTCTGAAGCCCTCTGAAGGCAGCACTTCCCTGAAGTGCTAACTCAGGTGATCTCTGTGCAGCAGAGGGGGTGACACAGATACAGATGTGGATCCAGCTGCCAGGCTCTGTCCCCCAGGGGAACCACTCTATTTGCCATCACAGCACCACATTTGGCTTTTCCTCCAGCATTTTTTTAGCATTTGGTTTGGAGAACCCATTTTGGTTTACTCAAGATGCTTATGCAGTTGAAACACTTCAAATTAACTGCAGGTATCAGCAAGGTCAAGTAGACAAGAGCTCAAAATGCAGGGAGAAAAGGAACTCCAGTATTCTCACCTCAGCTGAAGAGATCACAGCTATGAGCTATCTACTTTGGTGTGTGACAGCTAAAAAGGGATCTGATCCTCAGGGGAGTGCTGGGATTTAACAAGAGCTCCAAGACTCCACTGCTGCAAAAAAGAAATCAGGCCACCTATTTTGGTGCCCAGCTTCCCCCACAGGCACTGGGAGGGAGACACTGCCCTCCATCATCCCCTGCAGCCAAGTGAGAGCACAGCACTGCCCCTGGAGGACAGGRAATTCCAGGGAAATTGGGAATAATCCCCGTGTGGGGTTGCAGCTCCAGGTGCCACCTGGAGAGCTCAGAATTCAGGAGCACCCTCAGAGAACACAGTCAGAACACAGAACACAACCAGGTCACCTCCAAGGGAAACTTACTCTTTATCCTCCTTCTTCACAGAGACAGCAATCTCTTTGATCTTGTTCACAGCCTGGCAAAAAGGCAACAGCTGGATTAATGATTTATGCTCCAGAGCTGGTGACATCTCCAACCTCTCTTTGTATTTTATCTTTTGTTCTCTGCTCCAACGTCACTGAAGTTCTAAGTGTTTAAGTTATTCCACCCCTGCCAGAGCAGTAATTCCAAGGAATACACCAATATATGAGGAGTGGGAGGAGGCTCAGAGCTGCTCTGCTGTTCCTGTTTTCAGCAGAGACCCTGGAGGAGTGAACCTCCAAAAATCACCTTCATGTGACCAACAGGAGAAACACAGTTTAACTAAGGAGTAGCAGATAACAGGAGAATGGAAAATGAGTTTTCCAAAATGGAAAAAACCCCAAGGAAGCGGAAGCACCCCAGAGACAGGGAGTGGCAGCAGCAGCCCTGGCACCCTGGCACTGCTGCTGGCAGTCCCCACGCCCATCCCCACGTGGGTTTTCCCTGGCAGGGTGTCACCAGCTCACAGAGCTGTCCCCAGGGGCCCTCCCAGCCTCACCAGCTGCGTGGCCGTGCGGAAGGCACGGATGATGATCTGGGGATGCAGCCCCTCCTCCACGTAGGGCTTCACCTGCTTCAGGAACTCAGCTGCCAGCAGGGTCACAGACGTGGTGCCATCACCCACCTGCAGGGACAGGGGACACTGGGTCACCCCCACACTGCAGCTGCWAAACCACTCCACAGCTTCCAGGGAAAGCAGAGCCCAGAGTTTCCCTGCTCACAGATTTGTGGCTGAATTCCTCAGTGCTTCAGAGTGGTCWGGGTGGGAAGGGAGCCTAAGGCTCATCCAGTGCCACTCCCTGCCATGGGCAGGGACACTTTCCACCATCCCAGAGTGCTCCAAGCCCCAGTGCCCAACCTGGCCTGGGACAGAGGGATACAGAGGAAGCCACAGCTGCTCTGGGAATCCCATCCCAGCCCCTCCCCACCCTTCCAGGGAACAATTCCTTCCCAAGATCCCATCCATCCCTGCCCTCTGCCAGTGGGAAGCCATTCCCTGAGACAGAATTAAACCTGTCTCTCCAGGCCTTGTCCCCAGTCCCTCTGCAGCTCTCCTGGATCCCCCTGAGGCCCTGCAAGGGGCTCTGAGCTCTCCCCGGAGCTTCCCCAGCCTGGCTCCAGAGCAGGTAGAGTAACTGCCAGCAGTCCATGAGCAATTCCCAGAGCTAGCAGGAAGCCCAGGGCAGCACAGACAGCCAGGCTGCTCCCTGGTGCCCCCCAGGCACAGCCAGGCTCCCCTCCCACCTCTGCATCCTGCGATTTGGCGATGTCCACCAAGGTCTTGGCGGCCGGGTGCACGACGTCCAGCAGCTTCAGGATGGTGGCCCCGTCGTTGGAGATGGTGGCTTTGCCTGGGGTTCATGGACAAAAGGAGGTTACAGGCAGCTTCACACTACCAGGGGTAAAGCCCTGTCCCTGGGAGCTCTCAGAGCTCAGCAGGTTCCTGTGCTCCACCACAACTGAGTCCTCTCAGGCCATTTCTGGAGCAGGTTCAGTGAGTCCATCTGAGAGCAAAAAAATTTCCACACCAGCAAAGGTCTGGAATTCATTTCCCTCTTCTCAACAGCCTCCYCAGACAAACAAAACCGTATTTTGGTCTGAGACTCTTGTGAAGAGAAAGTCTAGAAATCATATTAGTTATTAGATAAATTTAAATCTAATTATCCTTTTGAACAGGATTTATTACAATTCCTATTTGTAAAATCTATTTAAAAAACGATATTAAGCCTTTACACTCCACCCTTCATTAAAAACAATAAATAATTAGTTTGGTGACTTCATACAAATCTTTTCAGAGTGAAGGCAAAGCTCATCTCTAAATCACACCCCAAAAACAAAGATTAAAAATCAGCCCAGGAACATCCACTGAGCTCACACTCAGCCACAACTGCTGAGTAACTCCACAGGTATCAGGAGCTTCGTTTTAAAACAGAGATTGTCACCCTCATTTTCCAAGCCTTCTGATGTTTTCATTTTTGTAGCAGAGTTTCTCACAGAGTTTCAAGTAAATAGCGAAATGTTATTGTAACTGTCTATGTTGTTTTGCATTCCTTCTCCTGGGAGAAGAATTGATAAACTGTTACTTTGACCAGTGTGATTGGAGAGGTGGAGACTTCATTCTCCAATCCCTGGCCATGGTTAAGAATCCACATATATATATATATATATATATATATATCAAGGCCAAAAATTAAACTGTCTCTTTTGTTCTGCAATGGGAAATCCAAATGTGTCGTGTCGTCTTTTTCGTGTACGAGTGCGACACAGAGATGACCAAAAACACCTGAAGGCAGGTTCCAGCCTCTCTGTTTCTCTGTCTGGCACACACTTACAATGGCTGCATCCAACCCCACGGAGCCTGCATGTGCCCAGGTGCCCCAGGGGAGCAAACAGGGAATGCTCAGGCTGGCAACTGTCCTTAATTCTRGAGGGGACACCAAGGTGACACCGAGACACCACCGAACCTGCTGTGAGAGCCAAGCCCAGCACAGCCCAAGGCCGCTGCAATGTGCTCATACACAAATGCTGGGTTTAACTGCCACGCAGTAATTAAGAGATCCGAAGTGCCAGGAGGCAGGCAGGCCGTACCCCTGTCATCCACGATGAGCTTGTCCATGCCGCGCGGGCCCAGCGTGGTGCGCACGGCCTCGGCGATCACCTGGCACGCGTTGATGTTGCTGACCAGCTGCGGGATGCCCTGYGAGGTGTCCGTGCCCTCCTTCAGCAGGATAACCGGTGTGGGCTGCGGGGAGAACACAGCACAGCTCTCATCCCSACCCCTGCCAGCTCCTCACCGCCCACAGGACACAGCTGGGTGTCACAAGGCCAAAGGCACAGGCTCCTTGTGATTCCTCTGCTCCATGCAAATGCATTTCTGCTGTTCCCGCCTCCCTCAGCTCTGGGAATTGCACCCACCATGAGCTCGGGGACCACACAGTGATTGTCCCCAAAATAACAGGGGCTCTTTGGGGCAGCACTGCCCACTGAGGGTCTGCTGCTGGCCTGGAGGGGACAGAACACGCAGGAATTACAGTGAGGAACCAAACAGGTCTGGGTTGTGGCAGCACCAGAGCAGCTGTGACTGTCCCTGGATCCCTGGAAGCATCCAAGGCCAGCTTGGAGCAGCCTGGGATAAYGGGAGGTGTCCCTGCSCATGGCAGGAGTGGGAATGGATGGGATTTAAGGTCCCTTCCAACCCAAACCAYTCCAYAAGTGCTGCAAACATCTCACAGGCAGAGCCCAAACACAGCCAGAATTTGGGATGTTCTGGTTCAGAACAGCCCCCAGCAGGCACAGAGCAGAATTAAACCGTGCTTGTTGCCCTGAGGGGTCACAACTACAAGAAAAGGAGCTACTGGAGAGGGTTCAGGCACAAAGAACATCTTTGGGGCCTGGAGCATCTCTTGTATGAGGAGAGCCTGGGGCAGCTGGGTGTGGTTGGGCTGGAGAAGGGAATGCTGACAGGGGATCCCATCAATCCATMCAAATCTCTCCAAGGTGGTRCCCACAGGTTGGTGCCAGACTCTTTCTGGTGGTGCCCAGCAACAGGACATAAATTAAACACAAGCASTTCCACCTCAACAYGAGGAAGARCTTCTTTCCATAGAARGTGACAGAGCCCTGGGACAGCYGCACAGGGAGGGCCGGGAGTGTCCCCCTCTGGAGACAYCCCAAASCCMTCAGGACACGTTCCYGTGTCACCTGCTGCAGGTGACCCTGCCTGGGCAGGGGRCTGGACTGAGCGACCTCCGGCCCTGCCTACTCTGTGATCCCTGAGACCTAGAAAGATTTTGTGGAAGAAAACGCACAGCTTTCCTCCAAACCAAGCAGGAATCGCAGAGGAAAAGGAACCGTTARTGCCCGGGGAAACCAGGGTGGAGACACATCCACCTCCCGCATCACCGGGGGCTCGGAGCCGGGCAGCGCCGCCMCCGGAGGGGACCCCGAGGCGGTGGGGCTGCGGGGACCAGAGCCGAGCCTGGCCGGGGMGGAGGCGGCGGGATGGAGCTGGGGGCTGCCCGCTCCCGTCCCTTGCAGCCAGCGCAGCCCGGCTCCGGCGGGGCGCGCCCGCCACAGCCCGGGTACCGCCGGGCCTGCGCGCCGGCGCGGCTCCATCCCCGCGGCCCGGCCCGCCGCCACCCCGCCACAGCCGCTCCCTGCGGCGCGGCGGCGGCCCCGCGGCCCGTGCGGGGTGGCGGGACGCGGGGACGGCGGCGGATGGCGGCGGATGCGGCGGCGCGGCCGCGGTCACTCACCATCATCGCGGCGGCTGCTGGCTCCCGGCCCCCCCACAATGCACCGCGCACRCCCAGAACCTTCCCGGGGGCGGGCCGGGGTGGGATCACAATCTGGCAGGGAGGRAAGAGGGCGCGCAGCGTGGGGAAAGTTGATGGAGCACTATTTGGCAGCGGACGCCGCGGTGACAGCGAGCTGCCCGCGCCGGCTCGCGCGTGATTGATGGCGGCGCAGACCAATAGGAAGGAGCGCGGTAAGAGCATCCGCCAATGGGAAGCGTGGGCTGGTCGGTGGGCGGGGCGTGGCGCAGCCATGCTGCTCTGGCTCTGGCTCTGGCTCTGCGTCTGCTGCTGGCCGGCCCGCGGTGAGTGAGGGACGGAGGGAGGGACGGAGCGGGGACAGCGGCCGGGACCGCGCCGCAACGACCCGGACCCCRCACCCGGACCCGGCACACACCCCGAGCATCCCGGGCCGGCCGCCTCTCGGCCTGCCGTACCGTGATGCCGGTGTATTTCCCCTCCCGGCACCCCGGCCCCGTTGCAGTTCACCTCCTGTGTCTCTGTCCCGGTGTATTTCCCCTCCCGGCACCCCGGCCCGGCTGCGGTTCGCTCCTGTGTCTCTGTCCCGGTGTATTTCCCCTCCCGGCACCCCGGCCCCGTTGCAGTTCACCTCCTGTGTCTTTATCCCGGTGTATTTCCCCTCCCGGCACCCCGGCCCCGTTGCAGGTCACCTCCTGTACCCGTGTCGGAGTACGGGGACATTTCCCCGCGGTGCTCCCCCACATAATTGCGTTTCTCCTCCTACGTCCCGATTCGGGTGTATTTCCCCTCCTGCACCCCATTCCGGATGCATTTCCTTTCCTGCATCCCAACGTGGGTGCATTTCTCCTCCCGCTTCCCAATCCTCTCCGTGCACCGCGACCTGGTTGCGTTTCCCCACCCAGCACCCCAATGCAGCAGCATTTCGTGCAGTCCAAGCCCCTTGGATTTCCCCTCTGTGATCCAGGTACATTTCCCATCACTGCTCCATTGCATTTCYTGCTGCATCCTAATCCGAGCACATTTTCCCTCGGTGCCTTGTGATCCTKCTGTGTTTCCCCTCAGTCTGGGTGCCTGTCACACCCTCCCCTCCACTGTCCAGCAGCATTTTCCCCTTCTCCTTGAGCATCCCAATGCCGGTGCTTTTCCCACCCCCATCCCCTCTCAGCCCCTGGGATCTGCCACATCTGCCCTGGGAACACCCCAAAACCTGTGGGGCATTTTGGATCCTGGGCCCAGCCAGGATTTGGCATTGCTGAAGGGTGTGTTCTCTCCCCCATGCTCCAGGAGTGATAATTGAGACTTTTCCCCTATTTTCAGGGATTTTGTCTTTAGTTTCCCTTGCCTCAGACCTGTTCCTCTCACCCCCAGGTTTACGCATCCATGAATATTTGTACTTCCAAGTGCTGAGCCCCGGAGACATCCGCTACATCTTCACTGCCACCCCAGCCAAGGACTTTGGTGGCGTGTTTGTAAGTATTAAAAACTGAATTTGTCACTTTGGGCCCCTCCCTCCCAATATTGCTCCTTGCTGGGACTCAGTGATCTGGAATTTTGATTTAAATGGAACTCATTGCCCTTCCACGAGCATCCTTGGCCTCAGCAGGATTCCAGAGGCAGGGATTGGCCCCAGGGCTGGCTCCGAGCATCCCTGGGAACCCAAAATCTCCCCCAAAGCAGTCCCCAGAGGGATGAGCAGGGCTGGGGAGGGGGAGCAGCCCCAGTGCCCCTGGCTCACCCCTGCCTGTCTCCTCGGAGAACACAAGGTACGAGCAGATCCACCTGGTGCCGGCAGATCCTCCGGAGGCCTGCGGAGAGCTCAACAATGGGGTCTTCATCCAGGACCAGATCGCCTTGGTGGAGAGGGGGTARGTCTGGCATCAGGGGAGCCCTGGCCACATCTCCCATCACCTCCAGATTCTTCCTGTGCCTTTCCCCACTTCGATAAACCAGGAAAATGTGAGGGTGTTCCTAGCCTAGAGAATTGCATCTTGTATTTTTTAGCCTGTGGTAAGGTAGAAAAAACCCTGTCTGGGTTCAGATTGAAAGAGAGTAAATTTAGATTASACAGTGGGAAAGACCTCTTCTCTGTGGTAAGGCCCTGGCACAGGTTGCCCAAAGAAATTCTGGATGCCTCATATCCCTGGAGGTGTCSAAAGCCAGGTTGGACATTGGGGATTGGAGCACCCTGGGATAGTGGAAGGTGTCCCTGCCACAGCAGGGGATGGAACWCGTTGAGCTTTAAGGTCTCTTCCAACCCAAACCATTCCAAGATTTTATTTCATATTTTTTTAGGAGTGGGGGTGGCTTATGCCTRAAATACAGGCTCAGAGGAGCAGGGTTTCGAGGAGGTGTGCAATCAGGGACACAATCCCTAGCTTGGGTGTCTCCAAAGCTCTGGCWCATGCAGGCTTTGGAGCCACCCGTGGCCACCACAGGCTGCTCAGGGTGTGGTCCCTCCGTGCCCCAGGGGCTGCTCGTTCCTGTCCAAGACACGAGTGATCCAGGAGCACGGCGGGCGGGCCGTGATCATCGCCGACAACGCCTACGACAACGACAGCTTCTACATCGAGATGATCCAGGACAGCTCGCGGCGCACGGCWGACATCCCCGCCCTCTTCCTGCTGGGCAGGGACGGGTATGGGCCGGGGCTGCCTTCCGGGGGTGGGACAGCTCAGGGAACAGCCACAGCCTGCTCCCTCACCACAGGGAGGTGCCCGTGGGCAGCGTGGCTCTGCCCGGCTTTGGGAGCCGCATTTTGCATGGATTCAGTCCTGATTCATGGGCAGTTTGAGCTGGGTTGGGTTTTGTGCTGGGGTCTGGCTCCACTCTGCCAGCCCTGGCAGCTTGGGAACACCTGTACCCTCCACTCTGCCAGCCCTGATACCCCCAGGTACACGATCAGGCACTCCCTGGAGTTGTGGTTTGTGGTTTGTGCTGGGGTCTGGCTGCACTCTGCCAGCCCTGGCAGCCTGGGAACACCTGTACCCTCCATCCCTCCAGGTACATGATCAGGCGCTCCCTGGAGCAGCACGGGCTCCCCTGGGCCGTCATCTCCATTCCTGTCAACGTCACCAGCATTCCCACCTACGAGATGATGCAGCCCCCCTGGACCTTCTGGTAGCAGCAAAAGGCTGTGGTGGATCGAGGACTCCCTGGTGGATGCCAGGATCTTGCCCCAAGGACCAGGTTTGAGGAAAGGATCCCAACGTGCTCCAGAGATGCCGCTGGATTCGGCGACAGYGAGATCTTTCTGCTGACACCGGTGTGTGGCCAAGGGCAAACACCAATGCCAGGTGTTGGTGTTTGGAAGGAACCCTGAGCCTGGCACCCAGCTGTGACTGTGTGGGAGGGAGGTGAGGGCCCAGAGCAGGCCAGCACTTCCCAGGAAACATTTGTCCTCGTGCTGCTGACTGGGAGGGATGCAGAACTGGCAGGGATTGGGGGCAGAGTGATACAGGTGTGGTCTGTACCAGCAGGGCTTACCCGATGTCTGTATATTTTTGTCTGACCTAATGAAGTCTGATTGAGTTTTAGAGAAARGGAAGTTTCTCTTTTATTTCCAGCAGATGAAGGGATAAATCTCATCCCTTAATTATTTTCCTAGTAAAATTCTCTGAGTACCTCCTGCAGCTGAGGCAGGGCTCAGTCAGAGCCTCTTGGGACAGCACAGCCTGCAGCACCTGTCCTCAGGGGTGGGCTGCTCACAAATCTAGAGCCCACACTTRCACAGGTGTCTGTTCCCTCACCCCAGACCCATATCCCCACAGGACCCTTGGGTCACAGCCCTCTCTGCACTCAGCACCACCAATAGAAAGCACAGGTGCCCAGCTGTCACCAGTCTCTGTTTATTACGAACACTGAAGGGGAGGTGGCCCCAGGATGGCTGGGGACAAGCAGCGGGAGGCAGGGCTGGCAGTGATGGCAGTGTCACAGGTGTGCCACCCTCGGCCCCACAATCCAGCTGCCACGGACACGGCAGCAGAAAAACAGCTCCTCAAACTCCATGGAGGAAGGAAATAACCCCAGGTCATCCCTGACCTGCTGCCTGTCYATCACGTGGAGCTGTGTTGTCCCTCCACGTGGTCTGCACACAGGGACACTGCCATGTGGTGTGGCCTTGAGGGTGGCAGCGTGGGTTGGATGACAAGGGGACAGCCAGTGGGGCCASTCTGCACTGGCACATCTCCATGTGGCAGCACTGGGTGGAGGGAAGCACCCAGCACATGCTGCATCCCCGGGCATGGCTGCTCCCACACAGGCACATCCTGCTGGAGGGACAACTCCCTCCCTGCAAAACCCTAAGTGTCTTCTGGGTYTGGGATGACACCACAGCCCATGTCAGCTCCTAGCCATTCTCCATCCCCACAAAGTCCTGCAGTCACTGCCTGGGGCTCTGTGTCATGGGCAGGATGGGCCAAGCTGGGAAGGAGGTGTCAGCAGGGTCAGCTCTGCTCTCCCTGYTGGACTCAAGCTCTGGGCCACCCTCCAAGGCATCCCCTGCAARATCCTCCTGCCCCCCACTGCTGGCCAAGGCATGGAATGGAGGATATRTAAGGGCCCCAGCTCCATGGTGTGTAGATAGTGCTAATATAGACATTAAATAGTACCCTCGTGCACAGACACACAGACACACACACATTCCCCTCGTCCCTGCAGGGTGGGAAGGACAAGCTCCTCCACATCCCCAGCCTGCACAGACACAGTGGAGCCACCTCACAGGTGACCAGCATGGTGGCCCAGGGGCTGGCTGCATCCCACTCTCCTCCAGCCTCCCCTGCGAGCACCAGCCAGCCCCACTGGGAACTGGGATGTGCTGGAGAGCCACAGCTTGTCCTCACAGGGAGGACAGGGACAGCCTGACACACATACACACACAGGGACAACACGGACAGGCGGGAGCAGGGCCTGCCTCCGGCTCCCGGCTGTCCCGCTCCAGCACCTCCGGCACACCGCGCCCACCCGACCCCACAACACAACCCTGTTCTAGTATTAAAGCTGCTGCCTCTTGGAGGAGCCTYCAGGCCCTTCCCTTCCCGTCCCTCTCCTCTTGCCCGGGGCCAGGATCACACATCAGTCATCTCATCCTCCAGCTCCGCATCGTCCGTCTCTCCCTCACCCTCCTCCTCTTCGTCYGACGTCACGTCGGCGTCGTCGGCTTGTGCCAGGCACTTGGGACACGAGCAGGTAAACAAGTAGTTCTCCCTGCAGGTGGGCAGCAGGACACAGAGGAGAGGSATGGTGGTGAGACTGGCACAATCCCACACTGCTGGGCAGGGGGTCGGGAAGAGAACAGCCAGGAAGGGGCTGAATGTGTCAGACCCTGAGGAGTTTGGGGGTTCCATCCTGCTGGCCCAGGCAGGGTGAAGGTACCCCAGGTGGAGAGGGGGATTTCCAGCCCCACAGGGGTGATGGGACAGGGGGACAGTGACCCCCAGCAGGAACGGAGAAGGAAAAGGAAAGGGTCTAGATGAGTAAGCCTGCAGAGAGAGGGCTTGATCCCCAAGGCTAAACCACATTACAAGGAGCTGAAAGCACCAGAAGCACCACGTGCTGCACACACTGCACACATCCCCTGCATGAGGCCCCTGAAGTTCACAGCAGCCTGTGCACAGCCAYAGCCCAGGGCCCCCAGGGTGTGCTGGGAATGCTGCCCTGAAGGACTGTTTGGGGTGTGAGATCCCCCCAGGCAGCTGCAGGCAGCCCCTACCTGAGTATCTTGTTGCGGCTGTGTCTGCTCCGCTCCCTCTGACAGCAATCTAAGTAACTGATGCAGATTTCCTGGGAGCAAACAGAAATGGGCTCAGAATYGCTCCCCACAATCCCAAAACATCAGCATTTGTCCCAGTCCCTCTCTGAATCATGCAGAAACATGGGCTCTGGCAGCCCCTACGTGGGATGGGGATTGAATTCCTCTGCCAAGATGATGCAGGACACAGGAGGTTTTGGGGCTGGGGTCCATGGAGGATGTAGGGGACACAGGGATGATGCCAAGCTGTGATGTCACCTTAGGTTCACCCAGGCCCTGCTGTCTCACCTCTCCTGCTTCGATGTCCTCCAGAGCAGTGAGATGCAGGAGGAAGTTGTTTTCTGGGAAGGATGTCTCAGCATTGGGGATGCAGCTGTGGTTACCTACGGGCAATACAATCTCTTTGCTRCAYGCCTGAGTGGCTCCTGGAACCACATCACATCTGAGTGCATCCAAGGCAGGAGTGGCCATTCCACAGCTGGGCAAGGTGCCAGGGAACACTGAGAGAGCAGCACCCATCACATCCACCCCATCCCATCCCACAGAGAGCAAGCACAAACCCCTTTCTCCAGAGGAAAAGGTGAGCCAGCCTAGCACAGGACATTTCCCTCCCCACTACTGGTTTTCCTCCCAGTCCTTGTGKTACTTACAGCAGCTCTGCAGCACGTAGAGCCCTGATCCCTCGCAGTTGAGGAACTCTCCTGACTCTGCAGCACAGAGAGAGAGGTTAGAGTTTGGCATGCTCCATTCCAGCTCTTCCACACACGAGTACAAAGGAATGTCCATCAACACAGCACACCCACAGCCAGCACTGCTCTGTGCTGCAGGGTGATTTCCCAAGAGCCTTTCCCTCCCACTGGGAGGGGACAGAGGACAGAGATTCATATCCCAAGGCTCCCTGTCCTGTCCCTGCAGTCCCACAGAGCCTCACCCTTCTCAATGTCCTTGTAGAGCTGGTCGATGAAGGCGTCCAGCTCCTCCCGCTGCAGCATGGGCAGGTCCAGCGCATCGCACGCGTGCACCCACTGGCTCAGGGAGCTGGGGGGAACAGGGACACTGTCACAGGGCTGT
>CADDXX010000807.1:59357-70146 GCA_902810485.1 Alauda arvensis
GCTGTCAGCACACAGTGGGACCTTGCAGAGGAGATCCAAGGTGGCTCTAAGCAGCCAAGGTTTGGCAGAGGGATGTGAAAGGGTTGGACAAAGCCAGGATGAAGTTTTTAAGTCTGCCTCTCCCTCTCCATCTCTTAAACCCARCCACTGACATTCCTCATCTGCACTGCCCTGCAAGGAGCACCCACCAARCCCCATTACCTGGTTCCTATGCCTTGGCCATTGGTCCCCACGAGGGCAAAGAGGGAGCGAAAGCCTTCTGGAGTGAACCACTGCAGGAGGGACATGACAAAGGAACTGAGCTCTGCAATGCTTCAAATGCCACAGGGAGCTTTGGGGGAAGCAAGGAATGAGCAGAGTCCCAGGGGAAGCCCTGGCCAATGCTCCTGGGCTGTCWGGGAGGAATACCACTCACCCTGCTGAGATACTCGTCATAGAGGGCTTCAGTGAAGAGCAAGCGCAGCAGCTCCAGCTGGCCCTGGCAGGACACAGCAGCAGGGTCAGGCTGGGAGCTCTGTGGCTGCCAGCCCCAGGCTGAGGCTGAGCCCAGCACAGGCCAGAGGCTCCAGAAGGACTCAGGCTCCCCAGCCTGCCCTGCACAGCTACAGGCTGCTGCCCTCACCGCCATGAATCCACTCCTTTTAGCAGCAAAAGCCACCTACTCAGCAGCTAAATATCACGCTGTCCCAGCCCACAGCAGGCACAGCTCCTCCACAGGAAGGAGCAGCATACCCCCTGGAAGCATCACAAGGCCAAAACCCTCTGAACAACCACTTCCTCACTGCCAGGGCYCTCCCTTTAAGCCTGCAGTGTCCAGTGTTTCCTATCCCCACTGTAATGAGGCTTTTGCATCTGGGGGCTCACAGACACAGGCAGGAGAAGGAACGCTTGAGGATTCAAGAGCTGCTGGGTCTTACCTTAAATTTGTCCCCMAGCAGCTTGTGCACAATCTCCTCTTCTTCATTTGCTGTCTTGCTGCAGAACTGGGAGAAGGCYTTGATCCACCACTCCTTGTCTTTAGCCTGACAAAAGAATTGAGCAGAGGCATTGCACCAACACCACTTTCCTCCCCAGCYCAGAGAGATGGGGGATTGTCAGAATAAATGCTGAGAAAGGCAGGCCAAGGAAACAAAGCCTTGGGAATAACATCCGCAGTGGATGTTACTGGGATGGATTATTGGATGGGATAACAAAATCACCCACTCTACCTGTTTGATGGTGGCAACCATCCTGGCCATCAGCATGATGCTGGAAGTCTCTGGAGGGTAATGCATGTTCCTGTGAGATTAAAATGGAGAAGAAATGAGCAGATCAGGGCTAGGATGGGAATGAAAAGCTGGAGGGAGGCAGAAGCAGCTGCCATAGCTGTTCCATCACACCCAAGTGGTCAGTGCAACATCGCTGTGTGGGGGTCCAGTGGAGAGAAACCCACACCCACCTTCCTGCTCCAACCACACAAACAATCCCCTTCCATCCTGTTCACTCTGCTGGGGCTTGGGACAAGATTTGGGTCAGGRATGTTGCTTATCCCCTCCAGAACCCATGGGATGCTACAAGGAGGATCTCCCAGAGGCTGGAGATCTGCAGGAGCACCATAAAACTGCAGGAGTGAGGGATGTGCAGCTCAGCACTTTGTAGCTCTTGAGAGGAGGAAAAATAAGGAGTGCTCAGCTGTGTGTCCAAACCCTTGGGCTGCCAACATCACAACACCCAACCAGGAGGAAGAGCTGGGCAGTGTCCCACAGCCATCCCCACCCTCCAGCCACCCTGTGCAGGGATGCAAAGCAAGGAGCCAGCCCAGGAGAGCCATCTCCCTTGCCTGTGGAGCAGCAGCGGGTCAGGCCCTACCTCCATGCCTCCTGCAGCTTGTTGAGGGGGTGTGTGGGGTCATCCCGGGACGGGCCGAGGCAGAGGACCTGGTGGTACTGCTCCAGAGCTGCCTGCCTGCATTCTGCACTGCAGTACGTCACCTAGAGCGAGGGGACAGCGCTGCCATTGGCTGTGACAGCAGGAAAGGGGGCTCCTAGATCCAGCTGAGCCAGCTGTGCCCCCTCCCTGMGCAGCAGGGCCCTGCCTCTTTGGCCCATAGCGTGGAAAGGCAGACAGCACAYGAGCCTGGCTGGATGGAAAGGACTCAAGGATGCCAAGAAGAGCACGGCCCCTCCTGGCAGTGCCACCATACCTGGCAGCGGGGACACTGCTGGTGCAGGTCCTTCCGGATGCTGCACTGCTCCGGGTGAGGCAGCACCAGGGAGCTCTTCCCCAGCAGGCGCTGGGCGTTCTCCTCCGCCGTCTCCAGGGCCCGCAGGCAGTGGTCACAGGCTGTGGGGAGACGGCAGGGTGGGTGGAGGGACGGAGGGATGGATTGGATGGAGGGGTGGGTGGATGGAGGGATGGATGGAGGGATGGAGGGAAGGACTGGATGGATTGGATGGAGGGGTGGATGGATGCCACAGGAAAACCTTCGGAAAGGGGCCAGAACCCAGCGCAAGGCAACCCAACTCGTACCACCACCAGTGAGGAACAAGGGGATGGGGCTTGGAGCAATGTGGGCTAGGGCAAGGTATTCCTGCCCACGGCAGGGGTGGAATATGAGCTTTAAGACCCCTTCCAACCCTTCTATGGTGGCACCTGGCACATTCCTCCAGAGCTGACGGAAGTCACCATCCCTCAGATGACACCTGAACTTGTCAACAGTTTAGTGCAGARGCAGAAAAGGCAGCAGGGCCACCTTTATAGAGGTGCTAAGACAAACCGAAACGCTTCCCCTGGTACAGGGCAGCTCCTCTGGGGTCCCGCGGTCACCCCACGGGTACAGGTGACAGGGATGGGGACACGCCGCCAGCGCCAGCCGCTCACCTCGGTAGTTGTACAGGGCATTCCAGAGGAACTGCGATGACACCACCGGCCTCTCCACGAAGACTGTTTCCCCTTTGCGGATGTTTTTGGTGGCGAACAAGCCCTTTCCCTGCCGAGGGACAACCGCGGGTCAGGGACGCGCCCGAAGCCGAGTCATACCCGGGAGCTGAGGGAATCCCTCCATCCCGAGGGGAYCCCGCGGGCTCCTACTCCCTCAGCCCCCCCAGGCTGGGCGGGAAGGGGGGGACCGTCCCAGAGGGGACACCGCGGGCTGCTCACCTTGGCGCTGCTGATGAACCGCGCCTCCGCCGCAGCCCCGGCGTGTGGCCCCGCCGCGGCCGCCATCTTCGGGCGGCGACTTCCCCGCCCTGACCCTCCGGGCAGCGCCTCTTCCTCTTCCTCCTCCTCCTCCTCCTCCTCCTCTCCTTCCTCCTCCTCCGCGCCCGCCCCCTGCGCCCCTCAGGGCCCCGCGCTCGCCATCGCCCCCCTCAGCCGCGGGGCGCGCGGGGGCCGGCCGCCATCTTGGCCCCCCTTCCGCGGCCCCCCGCCAGCGGCTGAAAACACCGCCAAAACACCCCGAAAACGCCCCAAAACCGGGCCGGGGCGCTCCCGCTGCCGCCCCGAATCGTGCAAGAGTTTGCCGTCTCTCCCCAGACAATTATTATTTAATGGTAGAGGAATAGCCGTCGCAGCCTTGTCGGGCGGGAACTCRAGGTCCCCCTCACCTGAGGTCTCCCCTCATGGAGAGAGGAGGCATCGCCCACTGCCCAGCGCACCCAAAACTGSCCCGACTTCCCCCAAAAAAGCCTTCAAAACACGCTGCTGTGTGTGGCCRCTCTGCCCTCGCTGCCTCCTGCTTGGGGGGTCTGCAAAGCCTTGAAGTGCACGGAAATGCGTGTTTGGTTGTATTTACTGATTCCCGGCGCTGTGGCTCAGCCCCGCTGCTCGCTGGCCAGGCGGCGGGAGCAGGGCTGGGAATTGGGGACGGTTCCGTGCTCGGGGCTTTGGGGAATGRTTTGGTGTCACTAGATGTCACTGTCGGCTCGTGCCGGGGACACGACACCGGCTGACAAGGCTGGARCCGCCGCCTCCATGCTCAGGRCAGCGGCTGGAGCAYGGCCTCAGGGCTGGCCATTGATCCRCRGCGTGGCCGCAGGGCTGGCCACTSYTCCGGCCACTCTGCCAGGGGACRAGGGACAAACAGGCTGCCAGGGCCACGGCCCCAGCCCGTGCTGAGGGATCCAGCGCCGGGGACRAGGGACAAACAGGCTGCCAGGGCCACGGCCCCAGCCCGTGCTGAGGGATCCAGCGCCGGGGACAAGGGACAAACAGGCTGCCAGGGCCACGGCCCCAGCCCGTGCTGAGGGATCCAGCGCCGGGGACAAGGGACAAACAGGCTGCCAGGGCCACGGCCCCAGCCCGTGCTAAGGGAGCCAGCGCCGGGGGAGCCAGCGCAGGCTGTGCTCCATCACCCTGCACCCATGGCAGGGACTACAAGGACGAGGCACAGGTGGGACACTGCTGCCGTGACTCCCGTTGCCATCACATCCTCAGCGATTCATGGAATATTGATGTGGGAAAAGCCCTCGCAGACTAACGAGTCCAGTGTTCCCTGGCACTGCCAAGGCCACAACTGAGCCATGTCCCCAAGTGCCACATCCACACGGCTTTTAAATCCCTCCAGGGATGGGGTTTCCACCGCTGCAGCTGTGCCAGGGCTGGACAGCCCTTCCTGTGAAGGAATTTTCCCCAATATCCAATATAAACCTCCCCCCTGTCACAACCTGAGGCTATTTCCTCAGTGATTTCCACATGGAAAGGGTGCCCAGACCTTGGAACTGCCCAGGGAGATTGRGAGTGCCCATCCCTGGAGGTGTCCGGGGAAGGGCTGGAGGTGGCACTCAGTGCTCTGGGCTGGGGACAAGGGGATGATGGGGCACAGCTGGGACTCGATGGCTTGGAGGGATTTCCCAGCCTCTGATTCTGGGACTGCTCTCCTCCTGTCCCTATTCAGCAGAGCCCGACCCCTCCAGCTGTGCCCTCCTGGCAGGGACTTGTGCAGAGCCACAAGGGCCCCCTGAGCCTCCTCTGCTCCAGGCTCAGCCCCTTCCCAGCTCCCTCAGGGATTCTCCAGCCCTTTCCCAGCTCCCTCAGGGATTCTCCAGCCCCTTCCCAGCTCCCTCAGGGATTCTCCAGCCCCTTCCCAGCTCCCTCAGGGATTCTCCAGCCCCTTCCCAGCTCCCTTCCCTTCCCTGGACGTGCTCCAGCCCCTTAGGCTGGCAGAGCAGGAGCTGCAGAGAAGGTTTGGCCACATCCACCTGCAGACACAGGTTGTTGTTCTCCAGGAGCCTGAGCAGCCCATACTCACCAGGCACGACTGCTCTTACTGAAAATGTAGTTATAGCTCTGCAGGAACCATCCCAGAAATACTAACTCCCTTCATCTACTTCAAAATGGGGTTATCAATCCATTGAAAAAAAGATCTTTAGAATATATTTTGTTCAAAATAGTTTATTAAGAAAAAAACCCTCAAACTCTTAGGAGAARAATGAAAATACATTTGGTTTATTTTTTTTTCTTGTTACTAATTTCAGTTGAAAATTAAAGTGAGTACTTGGAAATTTTTCTATCTGTTTTTTTCTTTTTACATTCGTTCCATCTCTCTTTTTAAAACCAACTCGATTTTTATCAAGAGACAAAGCAAATAAATAAGCGACACATATTAAGGAAAAAAAAGGCATTCTATAAATAACAATATAAGAATAAAGTGATATACAGTGTTCTAGGTCAGAAAGAGAAGGAATAARTTATCCTGAGCTGATGGGCCGTGGTGGCTGCTGCCCCAGGCAGCCCTAGGAAGGCAAGGTGACAGCCTGAGTCCTTAGTCCTGGCCCCACAAATCCCCCAAAAATCCAGCTGTTGACTGCATTGGGCTGCTGCAGATGTGCTCTGAGCTCTCCAGGTGCTGTGTCCCAGGGCACCTGCAGGGATAATGAGGAGAGAACGGAGCAGCTGCTGTCTGGGCCACAATGGCACATCTGGCTGCGGGGCAGGGGGCCGTCTGTGCAGCAGAGGTGTTGGGAGCTGCTTTTTACTGCAGCCTCCAGCCCTGCAGCTCGGCCAGCCCCGGCTCCTGCAGCAGCACACACACCCTGGGCAAGGACAGCAGTGCCAGGGACAGGGCTGAGTCCAGGAGCCATGARAAAGGCACAGCTACACCAAGGCACGGACAGGAGGAGGCACTTGTGCTCCAGGGCAGCATCAGCCRCTGCTCACTGCACTGCAGGAGGCCGTGGGTGGGAGCAAAGGGCTTCCCATTTCAGCTATTTTGGTTGTGATTGATCTGAACATCCAACATGGGAATCAAACTGAGAAGAAAARGTGATCAGGGAGATTCTCCCTCCTCCTTGGAGCACACAGCCACACATAACATAAGGAGCCCTGGTTTTAAATGCCCTTGTGCTCAGAGCCATCAGAGACAGCATTGAGCATCAGAGACTTTCTGATTGTTACCCCAACATCAAAGTCACCCTCTGATTGTCACCCCAGCACCAGAGACACTTTCTGATTGTCACCCCAGCTTCAGAGTAACCCTCTGATTGTCACCCCCACACCAGAGAAACCAGCAGATTGTCACCCCAACATCAGAATCACTCTCTGATTGTCACCCCAGTGTCAGTCACTCTGATTCTCACCCCAGTCCCAGAGACACTCTGACTGTCACCCCAGCCTCTCTGCTGGAAACTGTTTGTGTGTCCTGGTGCTTCATGAGCAAACAGAGAACACCTGCCATCAAGTGATGAAGCCCCAGGAATTACRGCACTTGGCTACCAAACAGCAGCCAAAGAAATCCAGGGGGTTCCTTCCAGCCAGCTGCAGTTCAGTCCYGTAGCTCCAGCTCTCACATCAGTCTCGCTTGGACCAAAGCAGCACAGAAATGTCCCCAGGCATCAGAAAGCAGCCCAATCTCCTGTTGTTCAGAGCTCCACGTCCACAGTGTCCTCCTCGGGGTCCTTGCTGCCGGTGGAGTCRGCGCTCGCAGGCTGGATCACCCCGAACTGCGACAGCTTGGCCGCCTTCTGCTCCATGCTCTGCTTCCTCCACTTGATCCGCCGGTTCTGGAACCACACCTTCACCTGGATGGGAGGTGGCACAAACAGCTCAGTTCAGGGGCTCTGGGAGCCCTTTCCCAATGACATGTGCTTCTGAGGTGGATATCCCCAAAAAGCAGAGTTCCTCAAAATGGGAATGTGCATTATTCCCTCAGGGAATAGTGAACGAGAACAGGAGGAGGTGATGGGAAAGGATCAGGGGAGAGGGGGATGCAGCTGCACTGAGAAGGGTCTGCCAGGGCAGTGAAGGAAGCAGCTCCCTAAGGAGTCCCTGAACCCATCCCCAGGACTGCAGWTGCCACAGGGCATGACGAGACCCCCAATAATTATCCCTTGTCCCCCCCMGAACTGGCCTTGTTTTGCTCTCCCTGTTTCCCAGCTGATTTTAGATCCCACAGTGGAAGATCACCTGGCTCCTTCTTTCCACACTGAACAAGCAGTTTACTGTGGCAGGAGCAGGAATTGACAGGGCAGAGCAGGGCAATAATGATATCCAGTGTCACAAAAAGACACTTGAAACAGTCTCCAGAGGATCCTAACAATGCACACACAGCAACCAACCCAGCTCCAGCTCTAAAGCACAGCAGGGTTGTGCTCCTGAATGCTTTTTGTTCCACTTCATGGATTCAGAAACGTTATCCAGAAACCATGCAAACTCCAGGCRCATCTCTTCAATGTCACCTGGCAGCAGGGTGTCCCACGGGTCACTTTGCACCACGTCCTGCTCCCACCACACTTCCCAGTGGAAACATCAGCACAGAGCAGCCCCAGGATGAGTTCCCCCAGCACAGCCCCCACATCCCTTACCTGGGTCTCWGTGAGATGCAGAGTTGCAGCCAGGTCCACCCTCTCTGTGCCCACCATGTACTGCTGCTTGAGGAACTCCTGCTCCAGCCTCTCCAGCTGCTCTGGTTTGAAAACTGTGCGGACTCTCTTCATCTTGCAGGGCCCCCCCGACCTCCAAGGCCCAGTGGGACCCAAAGAGTTGGTCCCAACACAGTGAGACAACTCCAGACCTGCAGAAAGCAGCAAAAAAATTTTTGAAGGGGTCTGCACTAAAGAAACTGGGAGAAAGTAGCACCAAACCCAGCAAGGATGGCTGGGACAGGCATCCCTGCCCTGTCCCCACCCAGATAATCTCATCTAGGCTCCTTTCTCATGAAAAGCTGGAGCAGCACTTCTGAGGGCCTGTCCTAYGGTTTTACCCTCAGGGTCCACCAAGGACAGTCCTGGGCTTGCAGCCAGACCCAAAGAAATCARCACTCAGTGAGGTGGGCAGGATTTGACCTTCGCCTACACAGGACCTTTGTAACAGGGTAATAAATTGCATCAAGAGCTGCAGAACACAAAAATCCCACCTCTGTCYCAAGAACCCCCGAATCACAAATGCTCAGCGTTTGGGGGAGTTTACCCCAGCCTGGCCCCTGGTTTTCCCGAGCCCTTGGCACTCAGGCTCGGTGTCCAGGATCCAGCTCTCCTGCAGGACCACACCCTGCACCTCTGCTCCCCATAGAGCTCCCTCCCAGGGGGTGCTGAGGATTTAGCAGGACTAACAAGTGTCTCTGAGCTGTCTCCTCTCCAGCTGTGGCCTGAGGATAACCGTAATTAGCATAAATTAACATACAATCCAACACCAGCACTGCCGCTGGCACCTGGCTGAGAGCAGGTCTCCCTCAATCCCTCACCCTCAGCTGATGGCCCTGCTCACTGCAGARAGGTTGGACCTTGAAAATCCCTCCCCAGCCCAACTTTTCTGCSRTTCCAKGSCCAAGTGGTTGCACTGGAGAACTCYTCCAGGGCTCCCAGCACAGCSTGAAGGCTCGAGGAGCCAGGGAAGGCCAGCACTGATGGCACCACGGCTTCTCCCAGCACTAGATTTACTTTAAAATAAACTACTGATTACAGCCAGTGGGATTTCCCATGTGGAAAGCACTGGCAGGATCAGGCCACTCATGGTCCCCATCTCTGCTGTTCCAAAATATTGTGGCAAGCCAGGTTTCCCTGGCATTTATGGAAATTCTGCACATAATGATCCCCATTCACACCTGCTACTTATCTCTTCTTTGATGACTGATCTTGTCACGTTCTCCAGGCACAAACCCGCACCTTGACCTACTTATTTTCATTAATTGGGTGCAAGTTCTGCGTGTGTTTAAGGATTTGTGGGACGGAGACCTGACAGCTTAACAGCCGTAATTGCACTTAAAACTATTTTCATCATTAAAATCTTTTCACCCGTCACTTTTTGTTTCTATTTTAACACTGGGATAATAGCAAGTGTGATTTCCAAGGTGAAATGCTGAGCGGAAATCGCTCTGCAAATTGTTTAACTGTGTTTTCATACCTGGTTGTTTGATATAATATAAAGATTAACACGATTCTGCAGATGCTGTCTCGGGAAAGAAGTAACATATTAAATAATTGTGCTAAGTACTGAATAAAAGATCAGCAAATACTTCTGGTGTCTGAGTAGTGTGGCATCAGGATCAAATCTGGAGTTCCTCATACACAGGAATCTGGGCCTGGCTGCAGGTTTTGCCTGGACAACAGCAAAATCACACTCTGAATGCTAAAAAGGAATACTTGATTTCAAGAAAAATACCCTGACTAGAGATATTTTGTTAAAATCACTTGCTCGTTGTCCTTATAAAATTCCAGTGAAAATAGAGCCTGACAGATCAGGCAGTATCATCCATCACCATGGTGTACATTTTACCCAGATCAACAAAAACATTTTTCCGTAGATGCTTCTGCACTAAAAAATAAAGTTTTGAGGGCCAGGTGTCACAAAACACTTGGCAGTTACACTTCTGCGAGTGAAAAATTGCAGGGAAAGCAAAGAGAGGGATGAGGGTAAATTTGGGAGAAGAGAGACCCACGCAGCAGCAGAGGTGAAGAAATTAATTTTGGGAGCGAGGCTTTGGGAAATTACAGCAAGTTTTTGATTAGAACTCTGGCAGTGAAGTGCCTTCCTGATATATGAAAGGAGAAATAAATGCCAGTGTGAGTAAAGTCACCCGTAAATCTCACAGAATCAGATTGCTTTGGGYTGGAAACTCCTTTGAGATCATCCAGTCCCAACCTCTGACACTTTCCACTAGCCCAGGCGCTGCAATACTCTTTTTACCTCTGTCACTTCCCTATTAAATCTATTCCAATTTCTTTTAGCTCCATCTCAAATGCAAACAGTGAGTTTAGATATTCTGCACCAGGTTGTGGACCGGGGACTGAATGATGGATTAGTAAAACCCTGTAGCATCCTTAGGCATCAAGCACAGGCTCTTTATCAAAGCCTTCAGAGACATCAGGTGTGTTAGAAACTGCCTCGCAATTAAAAAACAAACAACAACCAAGAACCAAAAAAAAAAGACCAAAATACAAATAAACCAAACCCCCCATAAATAAAGGAAAAAATCAACAACAACAAAAATGTAAACCACTGATTTTGATCTCGCTCTATCGATCACTTACAGCGGGGAAAAAACTCTACGGAAAGTTTTCCCTCTGCCTCGTCCCTGTCCCACAGCCGCAGCCCAACGCTTCAGTTCGGGGCCGCTCCAGAGGCAGCAGGAATGAACCCCCCCCGGCAGAGCGGGGGAACGAAGCGTTTGGGGTGATCCCGACCCCGTTATCCCGGCCCGCACCCCATCCCCATCCCCGAGCGCGGCATCCCCGAAGCCCGCAGCCCGGGCGGCCCCGCTCACCTGGCCCGGGCCAGGGCCAGCCCCAGCCCCAGGTGCCGGGCAGCCCCAGCGCCGCTGCCGGGCTCTGTGCCGGGCCCGGCCCGGCTGCGGGTCCTGCCGCGGGCCAGAGCGGCA
>CADDXX010000807.1:71088-81475 GCA_902810485.1 Alauda arvensis
AGCCCCATGGACAGCCCCACAGTAACCCCACATTCCATGTCAGCACTCCCACAGACACGGCTCCTTTGCTGCCAGCTCCTCCACAGACACTGCTCCTTCCACCCCATGGACACCCCTCTTTCCCTGCTGTCACCTYCAGTGTCACCTGCCCTGCATCTTCCCCTACAATGAGCTCTGCTCTGTGCCCATGGACCACCACACTGGCACTCCCTGCTTCCCCAAAGATGCCCCACAGATAATGGTCCCTTCCTTACAGACACCAGCACTTTTCCTTCCTCAGACATCCAAAACAACACCTGAACTCCTTCCCAAGGGATGGACACCTCACACCAGCACCAATCCCTTCCCCACRGACACCCCCAGGGACACCAGCAGTATCCCTCAGTGCTATTCCCAAACTCCCCCTGACATCCCCAGGAGCCCCCACACTCCTCAGGGCACTCCTAGGGACCCCAGGGCGGGCTGTGGCAGCACATCGTGCCCCTGTGCCAGGGGGATGTGTCTGCACCTGCCCAGGTGTGCCCARGTGTGTCAGGAGATCTGGGATATGGGACAAGCACCTCAGGAGCCTGCCCAGGATCCGAGGTGCCTGTGCTCTGGGAATGGCACTGGTGCCACCCCTGTGTGATACCCTGGGAGCCAGGCATGGCCACATGGGCTGATGGATGGCACAGACCCCTCTCCCAGGTGGGATTCCTGCTCCAATCTCACCAATTTCTCACTGGGAATTCACTCTGGTGTGTGCAAACACAGAGAAATCCCGGAGTCTCCAGGTTAATAAACACAGAGAAAAATCCCCTGTGGTTTAATAACCYGGCATTAACCATCCCTGCATGCACAGCCTCACGGGCCATACCCAGTAAATCCTGCCTTSAACAGGGATGCATGCCATTTAAAGTTCCTTTCCCCTGCACAACCCACAGAAATAATTCTAAAAATCTCTGTATTTCTGAGCACTTCAAAGCAGATGGGAATACACAGACAGGATTATCCTGCTCACGAGGAAGCACCCTGGTGATGGCTACAGGATCCTCAGGGAGGAGGATGCCCACAGGAGACAAAAGAGTCCCTGAAGTTTGCCTTTAAAACACTTTTTTTCCCCCTGCCTTTTAGCATCCTGTCTTCCTCAGCAGCTTCCAAATAAGTGAATAAATACAGCTGCTGCTTTATTGCTCCTTATCCAAACAGGCAGCTCTGATCCCGCTGCCGTGGAAGCAYGGCCTTAATTGGAATCACACGTTCAAAGCTGAAGCCTCTCCCAAAAAAAGTCACCTTGGGAGAAAAAACATCCTTGGAGATTCACAGCTCCTGGCTGTGCTGGCACAGAGGATGTGTGGGATTGAACGTGGGTGTCATTAGATGAGGTTCAGGGTTATTAAAAGGTTATGGAATCAATTCATGGGTTTTGCTCTTTAGGAGTCCTGACTGGTGTGTGATTCCCAGGGAAAGCAACGCCAGAGCTGCTGCAGTTAGTAAAGGATCTGTGTTGAGATTGTCGGGATGGACGAGCTGCAGGCAGGGCAGGGGTGCTGGTGGATCCCCCTGGCAGGATGGGTGGACAGACAGATGGACAGGGAGCTGCTGGGATGGACAGAGAGTTACTGGGATGGACACGGAGCTGCTGGGATAGACAGAGAGATACTGGGATGGACAGGGAGCTGCTGGGATGGACAGGGAGCTGCAGGGATGGACTGTGAGCTGCAGGGATATGCAGGGAACTGTTGGGATGGACAGAGAGATGGACAGGGAACTGTTGGGATGGACAGGGTGCTGTTGAGATGGACAGGGAGTCTCTGAGATAGACAGACAGATGGACAGGGAGCTGTAGGGATGGACAGGGAGCCTCCGGGATAGACAGGGAGCCTCTGGGATGGACAGACAGATGGACAGGGATGGACGGGGAGCTGTTGGGATGGACAGGGAGGTGTTGGGATGGACAGACAGATGGACAGGGATGGACAGACGGATGCAGCCGCAGCCGGACCCCGGTGAGTTCTCGCTCCGGGCTGTCCCGCCGGTGCAGGCGCTGCCTAATGACGCATCCTGTTGCCATTAGTGCTGTGTGCTCAGCTAATGCWCTCGGGGGGCAAAGCTGGGGATTTTCACCCGCTGCTAATGACTTGGGAAATGTAGCACCCAGCAGCCAGGCAGGACCCCCCACCTCCCTGCCCACAGCAGCTCCGGACCCTCCGGAGAGGGTGCGATCTGAYCCTCTTCGCTTTTCTGGTGCTGGAGATTTTATTTATTTTATTTTATTCACGATATCCTATTCATTATATTTTATTCCTGTTCTGTTTTTCAAGAGCGTAGAAAATAAAAGGGGAAGGGAGGGGATCTCTTAATTTGAGTTTCTTAGGGAAGGGGTAAAAAAAAAAAAATCCCAACAAGAAAACAACAACCCGAAAAGCCCCCCAAAAAAGCCCCCTTTGTAAACATCCCCCCTGAGCAAAGGGAAGGAGGTGAAAAGCATTTCCTGATAACTCCATTAAAGAATGAGGCTGCATTAACATTCCAAGTCCCTCGACAAGAGATGAAAGTGGGGAACTCGAGTTCAGCCTCTCCTGCTCCAGATGTTATTATGGGCTCCCTGAAAGGTTTTTTTATTTCTTTTTTTGCAAAGAGACAAAGATGTTGCCTACTTCAAACGGGGCTAATTGATGCTAATGACTATCAGATAGAGGGGGGGCCCTTTTCCCCCCTGCCAAGGGGAAAGAGAGAGCGCATTTTACAATCCCCCCATAGAAAACGCCCCACTCTTCAATCCAGGTTGGAGCTTTAGGGATTTTTGTTCCTCCCTGGCTGCTGCTTTCTCTCCTCCTCCTCATTCCCCCCCTCCCTCCCCGCTTCATCTTTTCTGTCCCCCTTCTTSTGGGCACCCCGCGGCTCTCACTTGTTTGCCCATGAGAAATTTCACACCTCGGCCCCGGGCCGGTGAGCAGAGCCCGGCTCCATTTCCATCGCTGCCCGGCCCCAAACCCATCCCAGCGGGGCTGGGGCGGCGGAAATCTCCCCGAACCCGCAGCAAGCACACGTGAAAACGTGACGGGCACTCGGTGCATCTGTAATCCCAGTGAGTCCTCCTGCCTGGAAACACGGGCTGTCATCGGGAGCATCCCTGAGTGAGGGAGAGGATGGATCCCAGCTCCCGGTGCTCCTGCTCACTGCAAGAACTGCCCCTGCACCGCCAGCCTGAGGGGGCTGAAATCCTGAGCTCGTGTCCTTTAATGAAAATTGCCTTCAAAATGCCATTCTGAACTCCAGGTTTTGGCCTTATGCTAGATTTTTGCGGAGGTTTCTCCTGTACTGATCCAAAGTGAGAGTAAATAATAATCCATAAACAAGTAATGGGTAATTAGGAATGTTCTCGAACCCCTTGAGCTGGTGATTTGTCCCTTTTCAAACTGGATCCCACTGAATCCTCTGGGAGAGGGGAGTGGGGATCCCTCYTTGCAGTGGGAAGAGGAGCACGGGTTTGCTCCGAGGGGGATAATGGATGTGTTCCTATTCCTCCATTGAAACTCCCGGGAATGATCGGTTCCTCTGGCTGACAGCAGCCGTGGGTGCTCTGTGCCCCGGGAGCAGCTGGAAGTGGTGCCCAGGAGCCACCCTGCCCCAGCTCTGTCACCTCAGCCAGGCCCGGGGAGCTCAGAACCCTGTGCTGGGSTCMCTGCTCCTGGTAAATCCCCTCTCTSCYGCTGCAGGAGGATCCGAGCCGCCCTCTGGATCCTCAGCACCKCGCAGGGTGCCACCAACAGCCCCACACTGGGCCAGGACAGCAGCAAGGCGAGCCCGGGTTCCAGGTGACAAGGACAAGGCCACCCCCAAAGGACCCTGGCACAGCCCGGTGCCAGCACAGYGTGGGATGGACAGGACAGTTTGGGGACCTGCCGGTTTCATAGAGGAATGKCATCCCAAACGCTGGCCTGGAGAGGAGCCTGTGCCCGTTCTCTCCATCCTTGTCACCTCATTTTGTCTCCTGCCTGCCAAACCTCCCCAGGAGCCGACCCAACAYGTCCAAGGCCAGCTTGGATGGGCTTTGGAGGAACCTCGGGTAATCGGCAGGGGTGGAAGGAGATGGAATTCGAGGTCCCTTGCAGCCCCAACCGTGCCATAATTCTGTGTTCATGCCACAGAAAATGACCCCCAAGACCCCGGGTTTGTGGCGCGGGGGGAGGCAGAGGACAGCAGCCCCCTGTCCCCAGCCCAGACAGCCAATACACACCCGGGCCGCCCTTCAGACACCGCTCCCCGGCTTCATTGTCAGGTTAATTTGGGATAATGGCCTGCAAAGCACCTCAGCCCCATCCAGGCCTCATTAGCACTTGATAATATCGAGCATCCTGAGGAATTAGGGCTTTTCCCCCTCCTCCTCCTCCTCCCCGGGCCGGGGGCTGATTCATCCCGCAGGCAGCCGGGCATGTCCAGGCAGCAGCCCCGGAGCCAGGCCTGCCTCCTGCCCCGGCTTTTCCACGGGGACACATCCCTGAGCCCAGCGTGTGGCACTCCTCCGTGCCACATCTGGCCCCGCATCCCAGCCAGATGTGGAGTGAGGGAGCCCTCATCCTGGGCTCCCCGTGCCTGCAGTGCCTCGGGTCCAAGCCTCTCCCAAGCCTAGAATTGCAGGATTCCATGCCCACATGCAGCTGACAGCAAAGCCTTGGGAAAACCCCCCCAAATCAATGAATGCTCAAGATGCTGCGTGCTCCTCCCGTCACGCACAGCCCCTGCTCGCAGAGGCCGCGRTTCCAGGTGTCCAGAGCATCCCAAACCTGCGCATTTAAAATTAATTGGGAATTATAAACAAACTAAGCATTGAGGCGGCGCTGGGCCGGGCCTGAGTGCACCATCAGCCCGCTGCTCCCTTCAATTATCTTTTTTTTTTTCCCCACATTGTTCTCTCCTAATGAGGAGACTAATGACCAAAGGATGGTTCATAAGTGGTTCCCAGACTCTCCTTGCCCAGGGCAAACACCGTCCACAATAGGATCACAAATTGTAGGGAGAAGCCCCGGCTGATCACATCAGAAACGGTGCAGGGATTTATCTCTCGGCCTTAACAATAACAGTATGTTCTTAATCGCCACTCCAAAGGGACAACTGGCGGGGGATCCGCCCGGCCTCATCATTAAAAGCTGGCAGCATCTTTGCTAGCGCTGCCCCTTTGTTCATCTTTCATTATTCCAATGCTCGGGCCCCGTTAATTCCCCTCCATCTTATTAAATCAATAGAGAAGGGGTGGGGGGAGGCCGGGCCGGGTCCGGGCTCGGGTCCGGCTCGGCCCCGCGGGGGTGCCCGGGGCTCTGCTCCTGCGGCGGGGAAACTGAGGCACGGCGGCTTCCCAGCCCGGAGAAACCTCGGGAACAGCTTTGAGCAGGGTTGGGGAGCGCTTTGTCTGCCCGCCAGCCCCGCACCTTCACCCCACAGCATCAGAGCTCGCTTATTGAAGGTTTTAATCGGTTTTTACAATAAAATCACGCCGTGCAAAGGGTGCATGGGGCCGAGGTTCCCCGTATTCCACCCACAGCAGCAGAAATCACTTGATTTAATGATTTAATCAGCTTTTACAATAAAATCACAGCGGGCAGAGCGGGTCTGGTGCCAGGTTCCCCCCAGGGAAATGCTGGCTCATCCATGCTGGGCATCACACTGCCACGGGGTTTAAGTTTTGCCACAAATTGTCTGCAAAGAGGGTGATAGTGAAACTTCCCTTTTTTGTTTGTTTTTTTGTTTTTTGTGGTTTTTTTTTCCAGGTCTTTTCTTCTGTTTTGGTTTTCCCCCCTCCTTTTCAAACCAGCTCATTTCACCAGAACTGGGCTGAACCCGGGATTTTTACACCCGAAGATTTTCTTCGCTGCAATTCTCAGCCCGTAGAGGTTCCCCCACTGCACTTCCAGGCTGGCCACTCCATTTCGTCCTTATTTTCATGTGTTCTGGAGAGTTTAATATAAAAATGTGATGCCTTTGCTCCTTGTGCGAGGCAGCTTGGGGTCAAATGATCCCAGACAGCGTGGAAAATAMGGGATGTGGTGGGATTTCCTCCCATTACTCACGGTGCCTTTTTAATATTCCCCCTGAAAGCGGGCACAGCCGCCCGGGAAATGGATTTGATGTTTCAATCGGGAATTAGCGGCGAGGGAGAAGCAGGGGAAATGCTCCCTGACCATTTAACAAGATTACACGAGGRGATGGAGGCCGGGACACGCACGGCCGCCCCCGGCCCGGCTCGGGCTTTGCCTTGAACCTCGGCCCGCGGCTCCCGCTCCCTCAGACACCGGGCACGGGGAGGGGACACGCTGATCCGGAGTGACCCCTCCGAACGGGGGGCTCCGGCCTGGGGAAGGGACACGCTAATCCGGAGTGACCCCTCCAAATGGGGGGCTCCCATATCGGGGAAGGGACATTCCAGGTGCCTGGAAAGCAGCCGGAGCCCGGGCTGGGGTGCGGGGGTCCTGCTGCTCCCCACGCCCCGCCCTGCGAACACCAAAGCGAGCCCGTGGCCGTGTGAGCAGCGGGGACGGGCCCGGCAGGAGGGAGGGCAGCGAGGGGCACCCCGAGAGCTCGGCTCCACCCGGTTATCCTCTCTGCTATCTCTCCATGCCAATCCCATCCCATTTAGCCAGCCGGCCATTCGCAGCTCCTCAGCAGCGCCCTGCATTCATCCCGAGCATCCCGGCAGCCATCCATCCATCCATCATCTGCCCCGCACCTCTCCCTGATCCGCCACTCGCCCTTCCCTGCGGTCCCAGCAGCCCCCCTTTGCCTCTGGGGCCGAGAGGAGATGTGCCGGGAAGGGCTCAGCGCCGCGTCTTGGGCAGATAACCCTTATCCCCTTAATAAAGCTGCTTAATTCTCACTTCCTTTTAATTATCTGTCACTGAAAGGCAGCTCGGGCTTTGCAGCCAGGTGAAAAATCAGCGTCTTTCTCAGAGCCAAGCGTTGGGAAGAGCCTGCCAGGGTCTTYGGGATGTGGGGGCGGTTTGGGGAGGGACACGCAGCTCTTATTCTTTATTGTTACTGTTTTATACACAGATTTCCAGGGGGATGAGAGGACCAAGGCTCTGCCCCAAGTGCATCGAGCCAGCCCAAGCACCTCTCTCCCTTATTTCCCACAGTGCCAAAGCCCAATGCCCACACTCGATCCCAGCCCGGTGTCCCAGTGGAGCTGCCAGGAGCTGAGGATTGGAGAGGAAGGACGCTGSATTCCTGCCCCCTGCCCAGCCTGGCAGGGCCTTAGCGGGACAGAAAATGAGCGGGATGAGCCCAGCTTTTCTGCAAGCCATCAGCTCCGTCCCGTGATGGAGGCAGAGCTGGGGGCTTGGCTCTTCTCATCCCCACGGAGCAGCAATCGCTGCTTTGTCCCTTCCCCACCCCGAGGAGCCCAGGCTGGCCGGGAGGCAGGCGGGGGCTGGCATTATTCCGTGTGACCGAGCTGTCCCGAGGGAGCAGAGCCATCCCGAGCCCCCGCGGGGGTCATCGCCCCCCGGGACAAAACCCTCCCGCTCAAATCCCGAGGTGCCACAGGAATGTGATTTAATCCGGCTCATATACAAGGACATTTTGCAAACCCGACCAAGCCCAGCGGTTTTAATTAAATCATTCCCGGCTCGGCCRTTCCCCCGCAGGGGGGGCAGAGCCGGGCAGAGCCTGCGGGAACATCCCCGGAGCGGGCTCGGGTCCCCCACCGCTGCCGGGAGGAGCCCGCTCCTGCTCCCAGGGGATTAAAGGTGTCCTGAGAACAAGGAAACTGCCGCAATCAGCTCAGCCCCCGGCCGGGCGGGATTGAAACAGCCCCGTGAGCCCTCTTGTCTCGGCGCTGATCGTAATGAGCCACCGGCATGCGAGATTAGCGCCTTAAACCCGCRCCCAGGCCGGGCTCCCGGCAGACATGTGAAGACATGAGCACAGTTTGGGCTCTTTGAGATGTGCCGGCTAATCCCTGCAGCAGGGGACAAAGGGCAGCTTCCGTCACAGCGTCCCCTTCTTGCACTGTCCCCTTTTCCCTGGGTCACMCCCTGGCACCTTCCCCTTCCCATATTGTCCCCTTCTCCTGCAGCATCCCCGCTTCCGGGCATCATTTCCCTCTCCGTGCACCATCCCCTCCTCCTGGTGTTGTCCTCTCTGCTGGCATYATCTCCCTCTCCTTGCACCATCCCCTTTACTGTCCCCCCTTTCCTGGGCTGTCCCCCCTGTCCTTGCCCCAGGTTTCACACCTGCCCAAAGAAATCCTCCTCCTGTGGCTCTTCTTCCTTAGCTCAAAGCCCAGATGGGCACGGAGAAGGTGCAGTTCCAGGAGCTGGTGCTGCCCACYGAGCACCCACTGTCCTCACTGCTGCCTTTATCTAGGATATCCCAGCTTCTCATTTGCTTTGCACCCTTCTAGGAGCTCCCCAGTTTCCCGTGGATCCCACCTTTGGATCATCCCCTGCTCAATGTCCATCCCAAAACAGCTGGATTTGAAACCTCCACCTCTGCCTAAGCAATGAAAACCAAGCCCTGCTAATCCTTGCCCAGCTGAGATGTCACCCCAGGAGCTCAGGGCTCAGAGCTCCCTCCAGGTGCATTTTCTGTCCTGGCTCTGAAATCCCTGGAGGAGCCAGCACTGGGTGGGATTTATGAGCCGCGGGCAGAGCAGGGTGTTGTGGTGAACAAATCCTCTCCGGGGCTCAGGGGTCTCTGGAGGTCCTGAGCCAGGAGATTTCCAAGCTCCCAACACCTCTGGGGTGAGCTGAGGCTGCAGGTGGCTCCCACTGCSCCAGGCCCCGGGAAGAAGCCCTGCAGGAATGGGGGTTATTCCTGCAAAGATGAGCCCAAGAGTTGCATAAATAATTTATTTCACCCCCAAAGCCCCGGATATATTAGATATTGGCAGCTATGATACATGCTATGATACACACACACACACACACACAGGTGGCTCAGCAGCTTTCTGTCAGTCTGTGCAGGGGCTGTCCCTGAGCTGGGGGACCAGGACGTGTCTTCCTGGCTGTCCCCTGACTCTCTGGGAAGTCCTCRTCCTCCTCCTGGTGGCTCTGGGAGTCTGGGCTGCTCTGCGGGCTGCCCAAACCCATTTTGGCCAGTTTGGCTTGYTGCTGTTCCAGGCTTTGTTTCCTCCACTTGATCCTCCGGTTCTGGAACCAGACTTTCACCTTGGAATCACAGAACCACGGAATTACAAACCTTGGGAAGGTCACTGAGTCCAAGCATTAACCCAGCAGCACCACTGAACCTGTCCCCAAGTGCCACACSCACGTGTTYCTGACACACTTCCACGGGTGGTGACTGCAATTCCCTTCCACACTCCCACTCAGGAAAGGGCAAAGCTTGGCTTTCCAGCCTGGCTGCTCCATGGACCCCTGGCAAGATGGAAAACTGCTCCCTGCTCCCAGGGGCTGGACCTGCCAGTGCTGGAGGAGTCCCAGGGGACACAAGTCCCTGGCTCTCAGMCAGCCCCGCCGTGCCTCAGTTTCCCACCCAGCACCCTTTCCATGGAAGCTCYGCACCCCGTGCAGGCTGAGGAACAGCTCCCAGCTCCCCGGGGGCAGCAGCAGGGGCTGGGGCTCACCTGCTCCTCGCTGAGGCGCAGGGAGGAGGCGAGCAGGCAGCGCTCCTGCCCCACCAGGTACTGCTGCCGAGAGAACTCCTGCTCCAGCCGCGCCAGCTGCTCGCTGCTGAAGATGGTCCTCACACGCTTGGCTTTGCCAGGCTTGGCTTTCAGCAGGGGCAGGCAGCACTTGGAGATCAGGAAKCCTGGAGGTGACACCGAGAGGGGGTCAGGGGGGAGAGGTCCCCTCTAGAGTGGGGTCCCTCCTCGGGAGCTTCTTTCCTGGAGAGGCAGAAGGAACCTCCCCATTTGGAGGCGTCCCCTTTAGAGAGGKTTTTCCCAAGAGGGCCCTGCATTTCCTGAGGGTCTCCCTGGAGAGGTGGACACGGGTCCCTCATGGGGAAAATAACCCTTTGAGGGAATTTCCCATGAAGAGGTGGAAGGAGTTCTCCCACGTTTGGAGATGCCCCTTTTGGGGGTGTCCCAAGAGACATGGACATGGACTCTCCTGGAAGAGATGCCTTTGGAGGGATTCCCCCTTGAAGAGGTGAAAGGAGGTCCCCGTTTGCAGATGTCCCTAGGGGAGAGGCGGATTCAGACCCCATTTGGAGACATTCCYGTGGGAGAAGTGGGCAGGACCCTCCCTGGGTGAAATCCCCTTGAGAGGGGTCCCCTGGCAGAGGCAGTCCCAGTCCCCCCTTAAAGAGTGGAAGGAGATCCCCATTTGGGGATATTCCCGCTGGAGAGGGGGCCCTGGATCCCTCTGGAAGAGATCCCCATGAATGAGATCCCCTATTTGGAGAGGTGGCCGGGGGTCCCCCCTTGGAGAGGTGGATGGGGGGGTTC
>CADDXX010000807.1:95355-124828 GCA_902810485.1 Alauda arvensis
ATGGGATGAGGTCCCTTCCAGCCCAACCCATTCCCTGATTCTCTCATTTGCTGTCTCCCTCCCTCCCTCCCTCCCTTCCTGTAGCTTTGCTTGCATAAGGAAAATTCACTTCCCCTTGTGGCATTTAGGATCACAAGAGCTTTTAAAGCTCCCTGTTTGCACCCGTGGCCCCTGAGGATGGAAGTGAGCAGGGAAAWCACAGAATCACATGATTTTTAGGTTGGAAGAGACCTTCAAGATCATCRAGTCCAAGGGAAGCTCTCACCCTGTGACACCCTGAGCTGGCAGTGTCCCCAGAGGGGTGGCAGCTCTGCAGCCTGGAGGGGCCACACTGATTTTTGGAGGAGAATCCCAGGGGCTGGAGCTTTCCCAGCCAGGTGGGAGAAGGATCMTGGGGAGCTCAGGGGGCTCTGGCTGTTTGGGAGCTTCCAGCCGSCTCTGATGTGTGGAAACAACTTTGGTCAGGAGGAAACTCTGAGTCCCAGATTAAAAAGACCAAAACAAACAGAGGCTGCCAGCGTCGGGGAGCCCTCCCAGGCCTGTGCTGGGGAGATAACGGGGCTGTGGGGCTGAGCCTGGCTGGGCTCTGGGWTCCCATCCTCGCCCTGCTGCCAGCAAAGGAGCCATTGTCACTGTGCTGACCTTGCTCTCGTTTCCCTGCTGGYTTTTATTGCTCAGGAACTTCACCAGTGATAATTATTATCCTTGTGGAAAATGTTCTGTCAGACTTGGACTCTTCTCCAGGAAGGGGAGGCGGGGGGTGTTTATGAGCTGCCTCGTGTGSCTCAGTCTGGGTCATTCCAGTGCTTTGCCAGGAGMAAATCAACTCCTGCACTTGTGCAAGAGCAGCCTGAGAGCTCTCATGGCCTTTTTGGGCATCCCGGGGTTTGTGCCACGCTCAGGGAGCTCCAGGGATTGGGCTGGGCAGGCAAAGCAAGCTCCCAGCATCACTTCCCCCTCTGCACATCCCAGGAGCCCTGGGCAGGATCTCCTGGTCCTCACCTCCCTCCCCTGATCCTGCAGTTCCCTGTGCTGTGCTCAGTCCCTGCACAACCAGGATCCAGCCCAGGAAAAGGGGGATTTTTGGGAACTCACAAGGCAGCTGTTGCTTCTGCATCCAGGAGATGCCCTTGGAGCCCCTGTGGGGGCTCATCCTGTGGGGTGGCAGCGAGGCAGGGACTGTCCCTGCACACCCAGCCCACCAGCAGGCACCTGGGGCAGCTGGCAGTGCATCCAGTGGGACAGGGCTCCATCCAACAGGCCTCAGGCTGGATTTGCATGGAATCAGAATCCTGGGGTGCTTTGGGTGGGAAAGGACCTTTTAAAGGTCACCCAGTGCCACCCCTGCCATGGCAGGGACACCTTCCACTGTCCCAGGTGGATCCCAATGTCCAACCTGGCCTTGGACATTCCCAGGGATGCAGGGGCAGCCCCAGCTGCTCTGGCAATTCCAGCCCAGCCCCTCCCCACCCTCCCAGGCAGCGATTCCTGCCCAAGATCCCAGCCCAATCTGCCCTCTGGCACTGGGAGCCATTCCCTGTGTCCTGTCCCTCCATGCCCTGTCCCAGGTCTCTCTCCAGTGGACTTGGAGACCTTTCCCTTGGCCAGGGTGCAGCATCCCTTGGGTGAGCAGAGGGAGGGGACATTGAGGGGGGACAGGAGGTGCCTGGGAACACCTGCAGGGCCAGACCTTGGATCTCYCTGCCTGGCAACCCAAAATATCCATGATTTTGCTGTGTGAGGCTGAGGCTGATGGTGGGAGGAAGCACCAAGGTCCCAGATTTCCTGGGCTGGCTAAAGCAAGCCCTGAGTTGCCATTCCCTGCTCCCTCCCTCTCTGAAGCACCATTTCCATTTGCCTTCTGCCCTAAAGATCTGCAGCCCCTCGGACATGGGCAAGGTTAAAGGTGCAAACACCGAGCTGCCAGGGCTCTGAACCAGGCTTTGCAGCCCTGGGATCTGTGTGTGAGGGGCAGTGAGTGCAGCAGGATCAGCATTCCTGGCTCTGCTCTTCCTGCAGTGACTTGCAGTTGCTGCCTGGGCCGGGTGTGACGGGGAACTCGTCTGGGGGAGTTGTTCCCTCTGCAGAATTAGCTCAGCTCTGACTTCCCCAAAGCTGCACTTCCCTCTTCTTGTTCCTGTTCCTGCCCAGCTGTGGGGGCACCTGCTGCTGGGAGGGCTCWGGGCCTCTCTGGGGCTGCAGCATGCCCACCCTGGCAGAGGCTGGCACTCTCCTGCCCCTCCACCATCACAGCACCTTTCCTTGGCTGCCAGACCTTGCCAGCCAAAGTCCTTGGGGCCACCAGGGCTGCTCTGCTCCGTGCTGTGATGGAGCTCCCGTGGGGCCAGGCTCAGGGGAAAAGGGACAGGAGTTCCTTGGGTTTGAGGGAGATGTCATGGAGCTGCAGGGAGCAGAGGAGGAGGCTGTGAGCCCCAGCACTGGCACGGGCAGGGAGGCTGGGAGAAGGGAAGGGCTGGTCCAGAGGCTCTCCAAAGGGGCCCATCCTGCCCAGGGATGGTGCTGCCCCATTCTCAGTGTGTTGGGACCTTGCAGGGGTGAGAAGYTCCCTCAGAGCCAAGGATGGTCCCAAATCCCTGCAGGGCTCCCTCACTGAGGCACTTGTCCCTTCCTCTCACTCACATCCTTGTTGTGGCAAATGCTTTTCCTGGCACTGTCCCCGCGTTCTCCCTGGAATGGACCTGCTCCCATCTCCTCCTCCAGCCCCTCTGCACCTCTGTCAGCCCACACTGTGCTGTGGTGTCTCCCTGCCTCGTTTAATGAAGCTCAGGAGATCATTAGCAGTGGAATGAGGCTGTGGCAYCTCCCTGGGACCTGGGGCTCGTTTTCATTCCCAGCCTGGCCTTGGCTCCTCGTGCCTCTCCCAGGGGAGATGCTCCCAGCCAGGCTCTGAGCTCACTCTGCTGCCCCTGGGAGCCAAATCCCTGCAGCTCTGTCCTTGGCACGTCTGTCCTTAGGCTGAGGAGAGRMCWKRCMKTGGGGTGGGGAGGAAATCACTGCTCTGGGACACAATTGGGATGGGSAGTTGGAATCCAAGGGCAAAGAGCCCTTTTCCCTGTGCTCAGAGTGCCCAGCAGGGCTGCTGAGGCTCGGGGAGGTGCCCAGGAGCACCAGGGAGCTCCGTGGGTGCCCTGAGCTGGGATGGTTCAGGGCTGAACATGCAGCTCTGAGGCATTGTTGTGTCTGAGGCAGGAAACGCCCTGGAGCGTGAAATGCTGCAGGGGAGGAGCTGCCAAAAACTGGGTCACGATRCTCTGCTGTGGGGGACACCACACCCTGGAGGGCAGCCAGGATGGGATGGCATCCGTGGTGGCCAGGATGAGATAACATCTGTGGTGGCCAGAATTTGGATGGCATCTGTGGTGGTCAGGACTGAAACAACACCCGTAGTAGCCAGGACTGGAATGGCATCTGTGGTGACCAGGATGGGGTGGCATTTGTGATGGCCAGGATGGGATGATCTGTGGTGGCCAGGGCTGGGATGACATCTGTGGTGACCAGAATTTGGATGGCATCTGTGGTGGTCAGGGCTGGTGTAACATCCATGGTGACCAAGGCTGGGATAACATCTGTGGTGACCACGGCTGGGATGGCATCTGTGGTGGCCAGGGCTGGGCTAACACCCCTGGTGGCCAGGATAGCAGGGATGCCATCWGTGGTGGCCAGCTGACCCCATGCAAACGTTTGCCCTGAGCTGAGGGCCCATTGCAGAGGGCCCAGGTGCTCCACAGGTGTCATTTTGCTCCTACCTGCCCAGTTAACCCCATTTTCACCCAGTTGCCATTGCTGGTTTAAGGAGTTTTAGGCCCTTGCTCTGCTCTCCTGCAGGAAAACTCAGCTTTTCTTGTTTTTTAAGGTATCTGAGTGGTCTGATTGCAGCTTTGCAAACCTGGCACGTTGGGGCTGCTGTCGGTGGCTGAGAGCGCTGGCCCATCGCCCTCCATCATCTTACATCCCMAAAAGCTGCAGACTCAGGCTTCTCACTGTTTCACAGGGATTTTCCAGGGCCCTCACTGCCTGCAGCTGCAGAAGAACCTGCAGCAGCTCAGAAAACCCCTCAGTGCTGTTGGTGCAGAGCTCCAGAGGTGGGGGGCCTGGTGCTGCTGCCTGTGCTGAGCTCAGCTTTGCTCAGCCCCTGCTCCAGGAGCCTCCAGAGCCTGGCTGGGCCCTTCCTGGCAGCCTCTGGTGAGCAGGAGGGAGGGTGGGCTCCTTTTGGGGGATGCTCTTGCTGGTTCCTGGGGGAATCTGCTCAATGGTGGAGCAGTCCAGGGAAACCCTGGCATCCTGTCCATGCCAGGTGGAAATGGCCYTTGAGCCACTGCTGTGCCCCTGTCCCAGAGCCTGTCAGAGCCTGTGCCTGGCTGAGCTGTGCTCAGACCTGCTGTGGAATTTGCCTGCTCCATCAGGAGCCTGGCTGGGACCTGGGSTTTGGCTTCCCAGCCCTGGGTGGGGCTTTGGGAGCTCCATCCCTGCAGCAGCATCCCGGGGGCTCTTCCCCAGCTCTGCATTTCCAAGGGGGCTCTTCCCTGGCAAATCCACTGAGGATAAAGGAGTGGAACCTGCTGCTGGGCTCAGGATTCATTCCCTTTTCCCCTTTTTTCATGTTTGACTCACTGCTGAGCATGGGCTGATGTGATGGATGAGCAATCCATGTGTGACCTGTTCCCAGAGTGGGTGGAGCTGGGGTTTTAGGCTCTGTGGAGCCATGAGATTGGTGTCCCTTTCCCTGGGGCTGGTGTCCCTTCCCTGGAGCTTGGTGTCCCTTTCCCTGGGGCTGCTGTCCCCTCCCTGGGGCTGCTGTCCCTTCCCTGGGCTTGGTCCCTTTGGAACAGGCATTCCCAAGGCTCTGGCTGCTGGTTCTGTGTGCAGGCCCTGCCATGGTGCCTCTCCCAGCTGGAAGTGGAAGGGATTTACATCCAGGGCTGTTTCTCCTGTGCTCCCTGTGCCCGTGGAGGGGCTGCCAGGAGCCTGTGCAGCAGCTCCTGGGGCTTTGCAATGTCACAGAGTCAGCTCAGGGCTCATGGTGGTGTRACTTTGGGTTCCTGTGCCCAGGGCAGGGGGTCACCAGCACTGCMAGTGCCACACAGGGACCTTGTCCCCTGTCTGGTGGTGTGAGACAGCTCTGTGGGCACTGGGTGACCACAAGGGTGGTTTTTGGCTGCTTGGCAGCTGGGAGCACACAGACCCTGRATGCTGTGGAGTGTGAGCAGATAAATCCAGCTGAGGTGATCACRTCCTGACTCCTGCTGTTGCTGTGCCCAGTTGTCAGCCTCTCYTGCTGTTTTACAGCTCCTTAACTCTTYTTCCCTCTTCCCACCTGTCCCTCCTGTGCTGGAGAAAAGCGTCAGATTTCCTTAGCCCAAAATGATTTGAGGTGAAGCTCCTGCCTTGYGCTCTCATTCCAGCACCATCCTGGTGGTTCAGAGCTGTTCTCATCCCTGGTGTCTATCCTGGTCCAAAAGTTGTCCCCTCCATGCCATCCCCCTGCTTGCTCTGACCCTGCCAGGGTGGGCCTTGTCCCATGCCCAGGGCACAGCCTGGGGGTGCAGCACCAGCTGGGACACGGACAGGGCTGGCTTTTCCCTGCTTTTCAGGCTGTTCCTGCCACTGAATACCAAAATCTCTGAGTCCTGAGACCAGCCCTTCAGCCAGTGCCATCTGTGCTGGGATTTTCTCACTGAGCTGTCCCAGAGGAGCAGCAGCWCCGTGCCCAGGGCTTCCTGCCCTTCCCCACATCTCCTGCAGCCCCTCTGGAGCTGCTCAGGGCAGCAGGGCTGGGCTGCTCCCWGCTCACCAGCTGGGGCTGGTTCCTTGCTGCCTGCTTTGTGAGCACTTCTGGGAAGAACATTTGCAGAGATGGATTTCCCAGCTCAGCTGCTCCGTGCACAGGGGAATCAGTGTTTGTTTTCCATCTGTGCTTTTAGCAGCTCGCAGGGATCACCTGGCAGCAGCAGCCATCCAAAACCAGCACGGGAACTGGCGGAAAAGCCGGGGCAGGAACACGGAGCCAGACTCAAAAGCACCAAATTCCCCGGGGCTGCCTTGTTTTCCACCCCGTGCTTCCCCTCCCGGCTAGGTGAGCTTCCTCCTGGCCCAGCTGCCCAGCTCCAGGCTCAGGGAGATGTCCCTGTGCTGGGCTCTGAGTGGGGGCTGTGCCAGGAGGAGCTCAGTGTTTTCCCTGCATTGGCTTCTCCACGCCCTGCCCTGTCCTGTCCCTGTAGCAGCCCAAAGAATCCTTGATTTAAGCCTTGGGGCTCTTCTGCCCAGCCGTGCTGACCTTGTTGCAGGGATGAACCAGCAGTAAATGCCAGCCTGGAGCTGTCTGGGAAGAGCCTCTGGGTTGGGATGTGTCTCTGTCTGCARCTCCCAGCTGTGCAGGGCAGGAGAATTTCTGCTTGGTTTGAGGTGAACATTGCCCACCCTGACAGCTTTGGGCAARTGGAATCTCTACAGAAACACCCCAGCTGTGCCTCCATCCCTGTGCACCCCTGAACCCCAGGAGTCACCAAGGGACTTCASTCCCTGAGGAAACTCCCTGAAGTCCCTGCTGTCAAAGCCCTGGCACCAGTCTGAGAGGGAGCCTGCAGGCCCTGGTGCCCAGGGTGTGGTGCCTGGAGCTGGAGCTTGGAGGGGAATCTTTTGGAGACCCCAACCAGAGCCATCAAAAGGCAAAGGTGGTCCTCTCTGGAATAACCCTTATCCTGCCTGGAACAGCCCATGTGCTCTCTGGAATAGCCCATGTCCTCCCTGGAATAGCCATGTCCTCCCTGGAAGTGGGGCAGGGAGGTGTCCCTGGCAGCTCTGAGTCTGCTGCCGTCCTCTCCTGATCTCATCCCAGTGTCCATGGGCGATCCCAAACCAGTGGGATGAGCTTGGCTCACCCCAGGGCTTTGGGRTGCTGACCTGGGAAGCTGCTGATGGGCTGGAGGCTTTGGCTGAGGGAGTTCCTTGCTCTGGAGGGGATGTGGAAGGGACAGGGTGATGGGAAACCTCGGATCAGGGTTGCTGATCCTGTGGTTCATCCCAGCATTCCCTCCCCATCCCGGAGGTGCTGCCCCAGCCCAGTGCTCCAAACCCAGGGAGGTTTCTCACTGTTGGGATGAACAGTGCCCAAGCATTCCCCTGTCACTCTGAGACCCATGGGAATGTTTCTGAGGGCAGGGGAGTCCCTGTGCCCCCCTGGACTGTCCCCTGCTGCCCAGGGGAGCACAAAGCACAGAGGAGCCCTGAGCAAATCCATCCCATCCTCATCCTTTGTGGGGTCTCTTTCCCTCTTTAACACATCCCCGTGCTCCTGTTTCCGTGCCAGGGTTTGTCCCTTGGCTCAGCCTGCCCGGGGTGCTGCAGGGGATGAGGGCAGCTGTGTTTTTGGGAGCTCTGTGCCTGCTCAGTGCCTCCACTGATCCTGGCAACAGCAAATTAAAAATAGAGCCTGGCTGCTGTGTCCCAAAGCTGCCTGTGGCACTGCTCCCTTGGCCCCGCCGTGGGGAGAGGGCACAGRGGGGAGCTGGGCTGTGCTCATTAATGACAGTGACCTAAATGAGTGTGCACAGCCCCTCGGTGGGGGCAGGGCAGCCTCTGCCACRCGTGTGACAGGAACGGGAGCTGCTCACCCCCAGGGTGTGCCCATCTCAGGGCCTCCAGCAGCTTCCCTTTTCCGGGGACTTCTCTCTTTGAGGTTTCCTCTGTGCCCAGCTGGGCTGARTGGCTGCTTCCTTCCCCCTCAGGCAGGCCAGGCTGCTCTCCAGAGCCTTCCCTGGCCATGGATAACACATCCTGGCATCCCTCACCCTGGGGATGCACAGCCAGCACTGCTGCACCCACGGGGTGTCACAGGGAGGAACACACATTTGTCAGCAAAAGGGAACTTCCCCAGCCTGGGGCTTGTGCCCTCCATCTGGCTGGGGCTGCATTCCCTGGTGTGTCACCCTGGAGGTGTCCCATGGATGTGCCACCCTGGAGGTGTCCCTGGCTGTCCATCCCATGGATGTGCCACCCTGGAGGTGTCCCATGGATGTGCCATCCTGGAGGTGTCCCTGAGCTCTCCATTCCCTGGGTGTGTCACCCTGGTGATGTCCCATGGATGTGCCACCCTGGAGGCGTCCCCAAGCTCTCTGTGTGTATCAGGGCAGGGGGCAGGAGCTGGGGGGAAGGAAGGAAGGAGCAGCTCCCCACGGAGCAGAGGATGCTGATCCAGGAGGTTCCATCCTCTGGGAAGCACATTCCAGCTGTAGGGAGCAAGGGAAGGAGCACAGACCGGGGCACATCTCCTTAGCTGGGAGCTGTCCTGCTCCTGATCCCCACCAGCTCTGGCTCGTGGACGGAGTTTAACTTAATTTTAATTTAAATTTTAATTTGGATTTTGTAACCAGCCAAGACTGGAGCTGGGACCCCTCCAAGCCTTGGTAGGATCATTCAGGGCTGGTGGCTGGAGGTGAGTGGCTTCTTCTGGAGTTACATTTTAATTTCAATTTTGTAGCCTCCTGACAAGGCTGTGTGGAGCTGGGACCCCTCCAAGCCTTGGCAGGATCCCTCAGGGCMGGTGGCTGGAGGTGAGTGGTTTGTTCTGGGTGTCCTGTGCAGCTGGATCCCAGCTGTGGCCTCCAAATCCCCCCAGGAAGCAGATCCCTGTGGCTCCCTGGGGCTGGATGTGCTTGGCACAGTCCCCTCCATCCCCCTCACTCCAGAGGCTGACTGATGTGACCCAGTTCTGCTCCTTCAGACCTGCAACAGGGRTTTTATGGGCAGAAGCTGTTGGTTTTCCAGGTGTGTTGTCTATTCCCATAAAAAACATCGTGTCCCTCTCCAGGATGTGACCTTGGGTGGCCCCAGTCCAGAAAACCCCTCAGAATCCCCCTGAGGGCAGCTCCTGGAAGGAATTTGGGAAGCAGAGGGCTGTGGGATGGGGTTCATGAGGAAAAGCTGCTGTGGGAGTTTGTGTGTGTTGCTCTTGGTCCCTCCCTGATCCCACTCTCCTGCTGCATCCCWGGAGTTTGCACTTCCTCTTTCCACTGGGGCTGATTCAGGAAAAACCCGAGAGCAGCTGAATCCTCCCAAAGCCTCATCCTGTGCCGTGAACTGAGAGCTCAGCCTAAAAATAACCCTGTTGCCTGTTGGAGGTGTAGCCCCGACTGTTGATGAGGTTTTGGGAGCCAAAAATAGCTCCTGAGTGGCAGCAGGAGCAGAGGTTTTGCCTTGAACAGCTGCTTTTGGAGCAGCTCAGGCTCAGCTCCTGAATTGCCTTTGCTGCTCCCAGGGTGGGGAGATGCTGGGGGCATGTCCAGGCTGCTCCATCTCCTCCTGGGCAGCTCCTGCCTTTTCCTTGTGTTAAAATCCACCCAGATTCTCCCTGGTTTTTTCCACGGGATGATGTAAGGTACAAAAACTCCTTTCAAGAGTTCTTTGTTTTTCCTGTGCAGTGATTCAGCCCCCCAGCCCCTCCTTCCCCAGGCAGCCCTTCCCTCTTGAGCTGCTTCCAGCTCCTGCCTTCAAGTGAACAAAGCTCTGTGGGGTGTTCCAGGCAGCCTTTTCCCCTCCAATCCTTTGGGGAGTGTCCTCCTGATGCACCTGCCAGTGGCTCAGCCTCTCCTGGGCTGCTTTTGTTGCTGCTGCCTTGCTCTAARGGGTTAATGCTGCCTTTTTCCTGGGAATTTTTTTTCCCTGCCTGGATATTTTCAAGCTGGCAGCCTGAGCACTTTTTGCAGTGGGCATTGGATGGGGTGGGATTCACTGGGATGTAATTCCATGGCTGTGCCCAGCACTGTCTCTGCTGCACTGTGTGTGGTGGAGGAGCTGGGTGCTTCCTGGGATATTYATCAAGGAATGAGGGGATTCTGTGCCCCCTTCATAGGATCCCAGRCTGGTTTGGGTAGGAAGGGACCTCAAAACCCATCCAGTCCCAGGGGCAAGGACACCTCCCACTATCCCWSATCCTCCAAACCCCTTCYARCCTGGCTTTGGACACTTCTGGCTGTGCATTCCCAGGCTTCCCRGCTCCTCCCTTCATCCAGGCTGTGAGAACTTCCCTGGCAGAAATTCAGGAGCTCCTGGAGAACACAATTCCAGGTTTTTTCCTCASCCTGGTGATTCCAGCATGGTCACACCCGCCTCCATCCCATCCCATCCCATTTCCCTTCCCTCGTTTTTTTTCTCCTCAGTGACTTCACTCTCCAAGTAGATGTAAGGCACCACTGGGATTTTTGTTTGCTGGGAAAGTGTTGATGCATGTCACMAGTGTCTTCACCTCCCAGGAAGCACAACATGGAGAAAGAGGGTCTGTCCTGAGCCTGCAGGTTTCCTTGTGCCTTGTTCAGGGGAATTTGAATCAGAAATTCATTTAATTCTTGGACCTGGGTGGGATCAGGGCTGTGCTGGCTTCCTGCTCCTGCTGCTGCAGCTGCCCTGGAAGTGGTGCCTGGCACTGGCAGAGAGATGGGGCATCCTGTGGGGAGAAGGGAGTGATTTTTGGGAAGGAACAGCTCCCTCATGGGCTGTGTTTGGTGCTGCCCCACTGGAATGTGGAAATGGAGAACCAGAGGGTGGCTCTGGGCATGTCTTTGCTTTGGTGTCCCCAGTCCCACCATTCCTCYCCTCTCCCATCCCATTCCAGAGGCTGCTCCATGCCCTGCCAGCCCCCTGGCCATTCCCTGTGGAAGCACCAGCACCTAAAGGGAGGTTGGGGCTGKTTTTGCCTTGTGCAGTGAAAGGTTCGGAGACTTTTCCAGTGTTCCTCCATCTCCATAGGCAGCTTTGGAGCTGTTACGGGTTTTGTGTGGGGTGGGACAGCAGGAGGCATTCCCAGAAATCCTCTTTGTGCTGGATATGGCCAATAGCTCTTTCTGCAGCTGTCACCATGAGCCTGCTGTGGGAATGTGGGAATTGTCCCCATAGCAGCAACCTGGGAAGGGTGGCCTTGTGTTGGGTGGGGTCAGAGCTGCACAGAGCTGCTGCTTCCCTCAAAGAACTCCTGGCATGCATCATCCTTGAAAGTCCTTGATCCAAGGACACTTCCAGGCAAACCTGAGCATCTTYATTGGAGTGTGACACAGCAGGTCTGGCAGAAAGCTGATTTAATGGATGCTGTTGAGTTCCTCTGCCATTCCAGGTCAGTCTCTGCTGACAGGATCCCTTGAGTCACYGGCTCTGGGATATTTAAATCACGAGCACAAAATGCCAGTGGGATTTGTCTCCTCCTGAGCACAGCTCCCAGCTTTCCCTGGGAGTCACAGTGSTGTCTGCCAGGGCTGAGGGAGCTGCTGTTTTCCAGGTTATTCACTGGAAGGGCAGCGTTTGGGGACAGGGAGGGGTCAGGTCCCCTGTGCCACCTCTGAGTGTGCTGTTTGTGTCTCTGACTTGGGCTTTAGGTGACATCTGGGACACTTGGGTTGGAATCCCAGCCTCCTTGAGGTTGGAAAAGCCCTCTGGGATCACTGAATCCAACCTGTGCCACCTTGTCCCCAGCCCAAAGCACCGAGTGCCACATCCAGYCATTCCTTGGGCACTCCAAACCTCCCTGGGCAGTTCCAACGTTTTCCAGCCCTTTCCCTGGAGAGCCTCGTGCTGGATATCCCTGCTGCTCCCTCCCACCAGCAGCATCCAAAGTTCTCCTGCCCCGTGGCTCTGGGGGATGACAGAGGGCCCTCTCCTTTCCTCTCCCCTGTGGCTGCAGGTGGCACAAGCTGCACTCCAAGGCTGGCAAGAAGGAGAAGGAGCGTGGTGAGATCCTGGTGAGCATCCAGTTCACGCGGAACAGCCTGACAGCCAGCATGTTCGACCTGTCCGTCAAGGACAAGGCGCGCTCGCCCTTCGGCAGGCTGAAGGACAAGGTGACAGGCAAGAAGAAGTACGAGCTGGAGTCGGCCTCTGCCATCATCCCCAGCAGCATGGCAGCCCTGGACACGGAGGACGACTTYGAGCTCGGGGGCAAGAAGTCCAAAGTGAAGGGCTTCTTCCTGAAGAACAAACTGCGCAAGTCGTCCCTCACGCAGTCCAGCACCTCGCTGGGCTCCGACAGCACCATCTCCTCTGCCAGCCTGAGCCTGGCAGCCTCTGYCCCCGAGGGCTCCAGGTCCCCCAGCAGACACGGCAGCCTGTCCACMGAGCGCTCTGGTAAGAGGATCAGCCATAATCCCCCCTGTTCTACCCCTGCCTTTCTTTGCAAGGGACTGGGGAGACTTCTTGCTGCTCTGTTAACTGATTGCTTACCCAGCCACAGAATCTGGGAATGTGGGAWTGGTCAGGTTGGAAAAGCCCCCCAGGATCATGGAGTTCCTCCAGTGCTGCCAAGGCCACCACTGACCATGTCCCCAAGTGTCACATGCACAAGGCTTTGAAATCCCTCCAGAGATGGGGACTCCAAACCTCCCTGGGCAGCTGTGCCAGGGCTGGAAAAACCTTTTAGTGGAAAGATTTTCCCTAAATCTCCCCTGGCCCAGCCTGATGCTGTTCCCTCTCCTCCTGTCCCTGTTCCCTGTCCCAGAGCCCGACCCCCCCGGCTGTCCCCTCCTGGCAGAGACTTGTGCAGAGCCACAAGGGCCCCCTGAGCCTCCTTTTGCTCCAGGATGTCACTAAGAGGTGACATCCTGCACAAACTCCCCGAGACCTTCTGAGTGCTGGCACTGAGGTGTTTGCCAGAACGGGAGGAACATCCCAGATTTTGCTTTTCCATGAGCTCCCAGGATCTGAGGGTTCTTTGGGGCTGTTCCTGCTCACCCCTGGGAGCAGCCCTGGGCTGGGCAGGGCTGGCCCTGCCCTGGGTCACTGCTGGCCCTGCCCTGGGCACTGCTGGCCCTGCCCTGGGTCACTGCTGGCCCTGCCCTGGCTCACTGCTCCCTCTCTAATGAGCCGCCTCCGGCTCGCAGGCAAAGCTCCGCTGATTAAAACAATCTGAGCTCTTGGCACTCCCAGGGCAGTGATTTCCAAACAAAAAAGGCCCTTGTAGGGAATTAATTCTCCCTTGGAAACAAATATGTAATTAAATGGTTGAGTTGGCTGCAGACAGCACGTTTCCAGGTCGGGTGGGAGTCCCCGGGGAGGCCCTGTGGTTTCTGCTGGGTGACATTCTGTGCTGGTGCCATCATCCTTGGGATGAGCCTCCCAGCTACTGGGAGCTTCCCTTCCCRTGGCAGGGGGGTGGGACTGGGGGATCTTTAAGGTCACTTCCAGTCCAAAGCATTCCATGATTCTGTGAAGGAAGCAGCATCTGCAGCTGGGAGGGGTGAGCAGCTGTGYCAGTTGTTTGCCTCGGGTTCTCCCCCAAACTTTTATCCCCAAAATCTGGAGGTAGCCACAAAGTCATAGACTCACAGAATTGTTAAGGTTGGAAAAGATGTTTAAGATGGTCAAGTCCAACCCTGGAGGCAGTGGGAGGGAGGTGCAGGCACTGGAGCCTCCTGGCTGGTCCCACCAAGCCGTGGCCTGGAGCTCATGGCCCCATCATCTCATGTTCAGTGCAAACTCATGAGTCACATGGAAGCTTTAAACCCTTTTAAGGAGCTTCTGGGGAGTCTCTTGCATTTATTGTCAGCCTCTGAGATCCTCTCAGAAAATGGGTTTGTCACCTTACAGAACCTCCCCTGCTGTGCTCGGGGACAGTTCTGTGGCTCCTGTATGGCTGCACACCATGGCTGTGAGCTGTGCTTGGCATTGCCAAGAATTCAGTCAGAATCCTGTGGGATTGATGTCTTGGGAAGGCTGAGCTGGAACAGARACTGGACAGAGCCAGAGAATAAAGCAGAGATTTATTGAAAGGCTCTAGGATACACCTTGGGCAGGACAAGAGCCTGGCCAGGGCTGCACCCACGGTGGACCCAAAATGGGCACCAAATGGGCACAAGATGGACCCAAAATGGGCACAAAATGGACCCCGCTCACAAGGTCTCACACTTTGATAAGTTTTGATCCATTTGTATTTTGGGGTTTAATTCTCCAATTCCAGCTCCAGGCTGGGAGGTCTCACCCTTCTTGTTCCTCCCTTCAGCCCCTCCTTGTTTGTGCTTTTGGGGCTGAAAGYTGTCCTTGGTGTGCAGCAGGGACAGGATTTGTTTTGTGCAGAGAACTCACAGCACTGAGTGTGAGGCTCAGAACTGCACCCGAGGCAGCACAGAATTAGAAAAACATAAAAGGTACAACTTAAGGCATGAGGATAACGATTGAATAACGCTCTGTCAGGGAGAAGCCGGGGTGGTTTCCCATCTCTCTGTGTGTGGAAGATACCCACGCTGTCCCTGTTGTGTGTTTGCCCCTGTCAGGGAAGGAGCTGCTGCCCTCCCCGAGCCACCAGCSAGCTCTCAGCGATGATGTGTGCCAGGTGAGCGCCGTGCCGGAGCCCGGAGCCAGCGCCGGGAGCCCCCGGGAGGAGCCGCCCGTGTCCCGCTCGTCGCTGTGCATCAACGGCAGCCACGTGTACGGGGAGGAGGGGGCGGCCAGGAACCCCCCTGCCTCTGCCCCCCTGCCCCTGCCCCTGCCCCGGCGGCAGGAGCAGCCCTTGGGCTTCACCCCCCTGCACAGCGAGCCCCAGGACGTGCCCTGGGCGCTGGGCAGCCTGGACAGGGCCCAGCAGAGGGACGAGCCCAGGTTCATCCCGTCCCCTCCCAGCCTGGCCCTGCAGGAAGAGCTCAAGGTGTCCACCAAGGCCGTGACCCTCAGCAACCACCTGGGCAGGGCCAGGATGGAGGAGAGCCGCGGGGAGGGCAAAGGCAGCCCTGCCCCGGGCCTCCCTGCCCAGCCAGGCAAGGACAGGCCGCCCGAGGAGGGCAGGAAGGAGGACAAGAAAGCCAAGGGAGGCTTCTTCCACCACGGGGGCACCCGGAGCCAGGGGGACAGAGGGACCCCCGTGCACAGCGCGGCCCCAGGGGACGAGAGGAGCAAGAGCAGCGGCTGGTTTGGCTCCAGGGAGCCCAGAGAGTCCCCTCAGAAACCCAGGTCAGTGCAAGGGGCTGTGGAGGTCCAGGCTGGTGCTTCCTGCCCCACATTCCTGTCTCCAGCGAGCATCCAGCCTCTGGGAGTGCTCCTGGGAGTGCTCAGGCAGGGAAAATGGTTCCTTGCTCTCWAATGTCTCAGAGGGAAGGGGATTTTCGTGGATCCTCTCCTGGCTTCTGCCAGAAACCACCTCTGCTGGATGTGGGGTGTGTTGTCCTCTCAGGGAAGGGAGGGATCCCCTCCATGGAGAGGTTTCCTCAGTGTGGTCACACCAAGTGGTTCTGTGGCCTCAAAATACAGATTGATTATCCTTTAATGAGCTAAAAWAGCYTCCCTGGCTGYCAGGCYGGGATGTGGGATATTGGGATGTGTAATCACATTCTTGTTRTGAACCCCACACACCCCTATGGGGTCTGCTCAGGGTGTAGCCCTTCGGTTACATGAGACACCATTAACATTCCCAAAGGAACTAATCCCAACCCTKCTCTTTCCTCTTCCCATCCCACCCAGCCTTCCCTTCTCCCAGTTAAGAATCTCTAACTGTTCTTGCTTTGTGTGATGATTCATCCCTCCAAATCCTGGGATTTTGTGGTGTTTGTGCTGTTCCTGTGAGGAATTTATCACCCATGTCCACCCCTGGAGCTGAGCTGGCAGTCCAGAGGTCGAGGGTGTTGTCAGTGAGAGGCAGGAAATGGGGTTAAATTCAGCCAGAGAAAACAGCCAGCCCTGGGAGCTGCTTCAGTCGGCAGGCTTGGKTTATGGGAGGGATTTTCTAATCTGGGCTGACTTTAACCTAATTTATTCAGCAGAAGGATTTGAGCTCAGTCTGAGCCTCCTTTAATGAGGAGGGCACTGCTGGTTTATTGCACATACCCTGGCTCCCACGTGGGTTAAACCTGTGAAGGGATGAGCACATCCCTCAGCCTGGCTCCAGAACCAGCCCCAAAATTCCTCCTTTCCAAGGTGTCCTGCTCGTGGGGGCACTGGGACAGGCAGGAGCTGCTCCCCTGGGCCAGGAGCAGCAGGAATGTCCCATCCCACAGGAGCTCTGTCCCACAGAGTCCATCACTGGGGAGGAGCAGGCAGATGTGGGAGCTCCAGSAGCAGGAGAGACAAGTGTGAGGTCTGGGGGCTGCTGGGGTGCATCCCTGGGGGTGGCTCTGCCATTCCCTGGCCCTGGCAGTGTCCCRGGCCAGGTTGGAATTGGGGCTTGGAGCACTCTGGGATGGTGGMAGGTCCCTGTGCATGGCAGGGGTGGAATGGGATGGGCTKTAAGGTCCCTTCCAGCCCAAACCATGATTCTGTGATTCCCAGGAGACTCAAACCCCTGGCACTGGTTTGGGGTCACATCCCAGGATTTGTGCMTGAGCCTGAAGGACTCTGGTCTCTGCACCCTGTCCTTGAGGAAGGACAGAGAATTCCCACTCAAGATTGTTCTTTTAGTTTTTCTTTCTAATTTTGGGATAAGGAGACTGCTGGTTAAGGCCTAGAATCAAAAATCAAGGCTTAAAAATCCTGCTCTGTCCAGGCAGTGACTCCACAAGTGCCTGAGGCAGCCAGGGAGGATGGGATGGGATGGGATTTGGGATGGGATGGGATGGGATGGGATGGGATGGGATGGAGCTGCCCTTAGCATCTCTCTCTGGGGCCTTTTCCTTGGGAAATGGGTGAGAAACCAGCAGATTTTCCCCTTTTGGAGGCCTGGGAAGGAGGCAGGCAGGGCCATGGCTGCCCAGACCCTCTGCTGGACACKGGTTTTGAGGCAGGGATGTCTGATCCAGCTGGAATTCAGTTCCTGGTCCATCCAACCCAGTGGAGTGCCCCTAAGCACTGCTGGTTTCTGACAGCTCCCTGCCTCCCTGGACTCATTCCCTGCCTTGCTCCTTTCCCAGAGAGTTTTCCCTCCCAGAGTTTTTTTAAATCCACTTCAGTGCTCGCAGTTTAATCTCGAGCTCAGCCAAAGCCGAGCTTTGCTTGGAGCCGCTGTGCCGAGGACTTTGTCTGTGAGCAGAGCCTTGGATGAGCTGTGTGGCAGCAGCTCCTCTGGCTGGGATTTTCTCTCCCCAAAATAGGAATGGATTCCCAGCAGCACAGGGAATTCACAGAACCCCCTTTGGGGGCGTTCAGGAACATCCCAGTGGGCTTTAAGTGCAGTTTGCAACTGAGAGTGGGAAATAATGAGCTTAAACTGGAGCTGGGGGATTGAGGGTAGGAGCTGGGAGGAGTGGCTCCTGCAGGATGGGGAATTGCTGGAAGGGATTTCTCCCTCCCAGTGTCCAGGGATTTGGCACTGGGATAATTGAGAACCTTTGGGAAGTGTTACAAGAATCATTTGAGTCTGATTTGCTGCAGAAAGGCCCTGTCCATCACCACAGGGACAGGGTTTGTCTCTGCCCTGCTTTTCCCAATGCTTCAGCTTTCCTGCCCATTCATTAGGACATCATTACTAATTTTAATTATACACAACTGACTTCTCTGTGTTCATTTTGCTTCCTTACACTGAATGACCTCATGGACCAAGCTGGGGATTCAGGTCAGAGCTGTGGAAGAGCTTTCAGGTCTTGGTGGCTTCAAAGTGCCTGAGGGCAGGGTCAGATGGAAATTGGGCAGGAATTGCTGCCTGGGAGGGTGGGGAGGGGCTGGGCTGGAATTGCCAGAGCAGCTGGGGCTGCCCCTGCATCCCTGGGAATGTCCCAGGCCAGGTTGGACACTGGGGCTGGGAGCAGCCTGGGACAGTGGGAGGTGTCCCTGCCATGGCAGGAGTGGCACTGGAGGGGATTTAAAGTCCTTTCCATCCCAAACCCTTCAGGGATCTCTGATGTCCACCTGTGGCTGTTCAGTACCAGTGTCACTTCTAGAGCTGGATTAACCCTTGCTCTGGAGAGAAGCAGCCTCTGAACTGAGCAGTTTTAAGTCTTGCCTTATTTGCAGCAAGGACTTTGTCCCTCCTTCTCCCCTGGCTCTGGAAACTTCAGCTTTGTGGCTCCTGTCAGCAGCACCTTCTCACCTGTTTGCCCACCTTGGATGGGCCAAGTTTAACCCAGAGCTGAGCGTGGTGAGAAAGCATCAAAACCAGTCACTTTGCAAGCCCAGGAGCCTCAGCCTGTAATTAGTGAAAAGGTCTGTAATTAGAAGGATGGTTTGAGTTTGCCTGCAGCAAAGCCCAGCCTGGCACAGCTCATCTTTACCCACTAGCTCTGCCAAACACACCCTTCCCAAAATAAGGAGCTGCTGCCCTTGGGCTGGGTTTAACTGGAGCTKTATAAAAAGGGTTTTGGTGTGTGCTGAGCCATCAGTGTGGGAGCTGGCTCTGCAAACCTGATCCTGCTCTCACTGGGGAGGGRACTGGGCATTTCTGCCTTCAGCCCTTGTTTACCCCCCATTTTCCCTGATTGCTCTCAGGGGAGCAGGTCCCAAAGGCTCTGCTCAGCATCCCTGGCTTTGCTGATCCCTGGGAGCTGCAGGCTTTGGTTCTGGAGGGGATGGGAGCAGTAGGAAGGTGGTGTTTGCTCTTTGGAGGCTGAATCAAAGCCTGCTTGGGGGTGGTTGTTTGCAAGGGCAGTGGTTAAGGGTTGTTTGTAAGGAAGAAGCTCAGCAGGTTTATTTGAGGCAAAGCCTGGGGCTAAAACAATCCTTTAAACRTTTCCAGGGTTTCCTCCAATGTTATCAGAGCTCTGCAGCTCCTGCTTCCTGTGGAGAATCCTGATGATAAAATGGGGCTGCATCTTAGGCCTGGCAACAGGAGAAAAAGGAAATKGTGCTCTGTCCTTCAAAAACAGGGGCATCAGTTCCATGTTCAGGCTCAGGCCCCTTCCCAGAGTCCATACCCTTGGATCCAGCAGTGAGGCCAAGCATTGGCTCAGTTCCTCCCTGATCCTCATGTGCTCCTAAAAAACGCCTTGGGAATGGGAGGGAGGTTTGGAATGCCTGGAGCAGAGTCCTTGGCCAGGCTAGCAGTGGTGGGATGGAGCAGGGATGCTGTGGCAGCCCCTCCAAGGCTAACAGCACTGGAGCAGAGCCTGGGGAGCTGCAGAGTTTGAGGGAGGTGAAGGATGTGAAAGCAGGGTGTTGTGGATAACAGGGGTGCTGTGGTTGAATCCATGGGAGCCACCAGGATCCCAGCTCTGGCACAGGGATTGTGTCCAGGAGGGTGCAGCTCTGCCTTGGAGCAGCCCCAGGGATGGAGTGGGATCAGTGTGAGGAGCCTGCAAGGCTGGGGAATTGTTGAGGCTCTCATTCTTTTTCTTGTTGCACCAAGGTCAGGGTCAGTGATCCAAGGGAAACAAAAGTTCCAGCTGGGATTGGTGATTGATGATCYCTGATCCATTCCCAGCCCATTCCCACACTSCCAGCCCTGAGCTCTCAGCAGCTGCCACACAAACGTGCCCCAATGGCCACTGCTGACTTTTCCCAGCTCTGCCAGCACCATTTCCCCCAGAACCAGGTGAGCCCTGTGCTATTGATGGCTGTGAGCCAGTGMTGGCCACTCAAGGGCTGCCCTGGGCACCTTTTTCAGCCAGGGACAGAAACCACCCAAAGGCAGCAGGAGAAGGAAGGAGAAGGTGAAAAGAAGGGCTCAGCCAAGGCCTTCAATGCTCCCTCTTGGCTCGCAGCCATTGCTCTGGACTAAAGCCTGAGCCCTGAGTGTTTGACCCTGTGAGATCCCACAGCCCCATTGCAACCCCACAGGCACAGCCCCTGTGCTGGCACTCAGTGCTGGAGCCTGGCACAAGGCCTCAGCTCCAGTGTGGTGTTCTCTTGTGGGTCAGTGCCTGTGAGCACAGAAACCCCAAATTCTCAGCTTTTTGGGCTCTTTGTGCAGCTGAGCCTGCATTTCCCAGGGAGAGACACGAGGCAGGATGGGCAGCTGGATCCAGAGCTGGCACCAGCTCAGCCTGGTGTCCTTTGGAACTGTCCAGGAAAAGCACAGCCCCACTGCCACTCCTAAAAGTGGGAATTGGGGGTTGAAGTTTGCATCTCCCTGGGTTCCTCCTGCCCAGATTTCTCCTATTTTTATTAAATTCCTGTGGTTTTGAGGGTGGATGTCTCTAAAGGAAGATTGTCCATTTGAATGGGGATGATGGACAGGTGAGGCCCAAGGGAAATGCAAAGTGGTTATTGCACAGATAATTATTATAGTTAATTTATAGATGATGATAGGTGATTTATTATAGAGAAATCCAGTCCTTCCACCTCTGGAATTCCTATTTGAAATACATTCCTTGACTCCTTCCCTCTGGTGCTCCCACCCTGTACAAAAATGTCCTGGGCTGCTGCTCCCATCTCTTCCCAACCCCTTCCCGCACAGCTCCTGCTGTGCCAGCCCTGCTCCTGCTGATGGCAGGAAATTCCTGATCCCTGCCAGGTCTGGAGCTGCTGYAGGATGCTCCAGCCCCTCCCTCCTGCAGCTTTTCCACCCAGGGGAGCCCTGGCTGTGGGAAAATGGGGCCAAAGGCAGGTCGGGAGTGGCTGCACATCCCCAGAATCCAGCCCTCCCAGGAGGGATTTCCCACCTGAGCTTCAGCACAGCTCTTCCCCTCAGCCCATCAGGGCTGGGTTCATCCCTGCCCTTCCCAAACCGCTGCTTTCCCAGCACATGTGCTGTTTGCTSCTGGTGCTGCAGAGTCCCCCAGCCCCCTGCAGGCTGGGCACTGCAGAGCTCTGCCCTCAGCCTGCARTCCAGCCTGGGATCCGTGGGGAGAACTCTCCCTGCACTGAACGAGCTGTTTCCAAGAGACTTTTTCCATCAGGGGGTTGCTCAGCAATATTTGATTTCCTTTTTTTTATTATTATATTTTTTTTTATTGCTGCCAGGCTCAAAGGCRTCTGTGAAGTGCTGCCAAACAAATAAATGAGGCCAGCAAGGTACCCGAGATTTATTTTGGCTGGCAGAGCCGTGTGCTGGGAAGGGGAGGGGAAGGAGGAGGGTGAGGAGGGTGAGTCAGCGTTTCAGTGCTGCAAAGAGCTGCTCGCAGCAGCTGCTGCAAGGGTAGGCTTCCCTCTAGAGGAATCCTCCGTGCTCCACTCCTGCTTCCCCCGAGCACTTCCAGCATCCCCCCTCAGGGACAGCCTCCTCCCGCAGGGAGAGTGGGGAAGGGGGGCACAGCCAGGCTCCAGGCTGCCAAAGCAGGGGTGTTCATGATGCCTTGGGGAGGCTGGGCTGGAGCAGAGACTGGGCAGAGCCAGAGAATAAAGCAGAGATTTATTAAAAGGTCTCTAGGGCACACCTTGGGCAGGACAAGAGCCTGGGCAGGGCTGCACCCAAGGTGGGCACAAAATGGACCCAAAATGGGCACAAAAATGGACACAAAATTGACCCAAAATGGGCACAAAAATGGCCCCTCTGGTCATGAGGTCTCACACTTTTATAAGTTTTGGTCCATTTGCATTTTAGGGTTCAATTGTCCAATTCCAGCTGCAGGTGATGAAGTCCCACCCTTGTTGTTCTCTCCCTTCAGCCCCCCCTTGTTTGTGCTGTTGTTCCTGAGAACTTGTGCCATTGTCCTTGGGGTGCAGCAGGGACAGGATTTGTTTTGTGTCCCTGCTCTGTGCAGAGCTGRGTGAGCCTGGCTGTGAGCTCAGAGCTGCACCCCTGGGCAGTACAGAATTTGAAAAAATTAAAAGCTAAGAAGGCATCATTCATCCCAAGGAATGGGGTTGAACAGTGACACTGTGGTTTGAAATCCCAGTGGAAAGTCCCAGATTCTGAAACAGCCTCAGGATGTGCCAGGGGAGGCTCAGGGTGGATTTTGGGATAATTTCTTCCCAATGTGAAGGTTTGTCCATCCCTGGCACAGCTGCCCAGGGCAGGGGGGGAGTGCCCATCCCTGGAGGGCTTTAGAAGCCCTGTGCATGTGGCACTTGGGGACATGGGGCAGTGGTGGCCTGGGCAGTGCTGGGAGTGGTTGGGCTTGATGGTCTGAGAGGGCTTTCCCAACCCAGACATTCTATGATTTGCAGCCAAGAGCCCCTGAACAAACCCCAGTGCATCCCAGCAGGAATAGGGGTTGAGAAGCAGAAAGGAAATCTCCACAGTGGAGTGGAAGGAGGGAAACAAGAATCCAACAAAGATGGATTCAATTTCTGTCTTTACACATTGAGTATCAGCAGGTCCAGCACCCCATGAGCCCCAAAAGGACTTTACAAGGCCTGTAGGGACAGCACACAGGCAATGGCTTCCCAGCGGCAAAGGGCAGATTGGGCTGGGATCTTGGGCAGGAATTGCTGCCTGGGAGGGTGGGGAGGGGCTGGGCTGGAATTGCCAGAGCAGCTGGGGCTGCCCCTGCATCCCTGGGAATGCCCAAGGCCAGGTTGGACACTGGGATCCAGCTGGGACAGTGGGAGCTGTCCCTGCCCATGGCATGGGTGGAATGGGATGATCCTTAAGGCCCCTTCCAACCCAAACCATTCCATGATGACCTGGGGAATGAAGACAGGATCATCTCAGGGGTTTGAGGAGGCCTTGAAGCTGTTCCTGCCCCTGTGCAGGTGGGGTTGGTGCCATTCCAGGGGCCTGGGCAAGGAGCTGCTCTGGCATCAGCCACCCCTGAGCAGGGAACTKCACCCACTCAGCTCCTGGCAGCTGGGATGATCATTAGCAGCCAGTGCTCATTAGGAGCCTGCAGCTGATTAATGCTCTGCAGCCTTGGAGAGCTGGAGCYCAGCAGAGCTGGATCAGRMCCTGCATGCTCTTACTCAGCACAAAGGATGCATCTCAGCATGGAGGCAGTGCCAGCAGGACAAGCAGAGGTGGGGCAGGGCCGTGGGCCTGAGATTGTGGTTGGTGGTTGGACCTTGTCACCTTCCCTTGTCACCTTCCCTTGTCACCTTCCCTTCCCCGCTGGGAAGGAAAATTTGCCATGTTAAAATCTGATTGTGAAGGTTGTGAACTCATCCAGCTGAGTGCTCAGGTAGTGAGCAGCTGTTCTCTTCTGGGGAGCTGAAATTCMAGGGGGATTAGGGGAAAAGATCCAAGCCYCTGCTGATCTCCAGGCTGGGAATGCCAGGAGAGGTTTCCCTGCAYGCAGAGAGCGGCTGCCAGTCTGGAGTGCTTTGTTCCTCAGGGTCCATCAGCTTCTCCCAAAGCCTCTGGAGACTTTCTGTGCTCCCCAGAACCCCTGGGAGGAGCAGGGCTGCACTGTGGGGTGTGTTCCTGGCTGTTCCTCCCTGGGCCAAGCAGGAGAGGACACAGAGCAGGGCTGGGCTGTGTGAGGACCAGGCTGGGCATGGGCAGCACTGCTGCTGTGTGGCAGCAGGAGAGGGCACCCACGAGCTGTSTGTGCCCCGAGGGAGCTGCAGCTCGGAGTGGGGATGGAGGAGTTGGGGCTTTTCTTTGCCCCTGGGTTGCCAGGCCCCTTTGGTGGTGCCAGGGTGGTGTCCCAGGAGTGCTGGAGCACAGCTGGTTGTGCTCAGCTGCTCACCCCCAAMCCGGAGTGGGGGACTTTGGTGGYRTGGATGGCTCCAGTGGGCACCTTTYCAAGGAGCTGCTCAGAGGAGCACGTGGGAAGGGGCTGTGGAGCTGCCAGGCATGGGAGCAGGGTGTCCCCATGGTGGGGACATCACTCCTGGGCTGAGGTGGTGCCAGCCCAATGCCCTCCCTGCTTTGGGACCGACCAGCTGCACCATCACCAGCATCAGCCTTTGCCTCAAGATGGCATTTCGTGCTTTAAAATGTGTCTGAGGCGTTTGGTGGATGCACAATAACATGGAAATAGAAAAAGTAACTTTGTGATCTCTCAGTTCACAGCTGGGGAGGGAAATCCCAGGGTGTAGCCCCAGGACTGGACATACCCTGGGCACCTTGGCAGAGCAATGAATTTATTCCTTCCTCTTAAACCTTGGTGTGCCCAGAGCTGGCTGATCCATGCCCGTGTTTCTCCCCAGCCAGGAGGGGAACTCTCTGGAGCTCAGCAGTTGTGGCTGGTGCAGGAGGCACCAATCCCATGGGATGTGTTATGGGGCAGATGCCCCTGTCCTGGGGATGGGATTGCTCCTCCCAAGGGTGAGGAGGGGATGGGCCCAGGAGGGGCAGTGGCAGTTGGGGCACCAGGTGGGCATGGGGTGTCCACACCACACCCCCCCTTTGTGATGTGCAAACCTCTGAGCCTGGTGAGCCTCCTCGGGGTGGTGACTCCACATTGCTGGAGTTATTCCCAAGGGAGTATCAAGGAAATCCCAAAGAAAGGTCCCTCAGTCCTGCTTGAACAGGCAGCAGGGTGCTGTCAGCCTCACTTGGGGTGAGATTCTGAATTCCAGATGTGCTGAATCCCTCCCACCTTGGGATCCCCCGTGGGGTTTCAGGCATCTCGGGGTCTCAGTGATGTGACAAGGGGCATGTGGGAGGCAAGGCAGAGTSCAGAGTGGGGACAGGGCCCTGTCCTGGCTGGGCTCTTGTTCCTCAGCCTCCCTCAGCCCTGTCCCTCCCTCCTGTGCAAGTGTGAGCTCCATGTGTGCTCCCATCCTGGTCATGCTGGCAAACCAGTGAGGAAGCACTGGGGTGAACTGGGAAAGACTCCTCTGTGTGCCTGGAGTGGTTCAGGTAACCCTGATGCAGGAGCCTGGGCAGCTCCTCGTGCTCCTCCTGCCCTGGGTGCCACCAGCACCGGGACAAAGTCACTGAGCCAGTCCTTGGGCTGCAGGAGGTGGGGAAACCCCTCTGGCCCCTGGGCTTGCTGAGGCAGACAGGGGGATGTGAGGAGTGTCCTGGGAGCAGGGCTGCCCCTTCCTGTGTGTCGTGCATGCCCTCTCCACGCCGTGACTCCATCATCATTGCTCTGCCTAACAAGAGCCAGGCATGGATTTGGTCATTGCTGCTTGGAGCGGAGCGTTTGTGGTGTGTGTGGTGTGTGCTTCCAGCTCTGTCACAGCATTAACCAGGAGGACTGTTCTGTCTTCCCTCCACAGCCTGGAAGTGTCTCCTCAGGTAGAAACCAGCTCAGATGCTCCTTCTCATTCTGCTCCCTGCTCCCCTGCCTCGTGCCCCGCTGCCCTCCCTGCCAGCATGCCGAGCTCTAACCTCCCTCCCGCTCCTGGAGACAGYCAGGCCGGATGCTTGTCCCCCACCAACCCATTCCTCAACTCCCTGCAGAGCAATCCCTTCTTTGAGGAGCTCCTCGCTGACCAGGTACTAAATTCTCCTTCACCTACTCACTTTCTCTCTAGTTTCCCGGCCGGGCCGAGTGCTGCACSCGAGGTCGCTGGGAGCTTTTATTCCTCTGAGGATTGCAGTGCCTCTGCCTCCCCGAGGCAGGCAGAGCCCGAGGGGGAGTCTCCAGCCCAAAGCGTTGTGGGTGTCCCCGTGCCAGAAACCGGTCCCCCTGCGCCGGGAGAGCTCCCTCCTGCCGACAGCCACCCCGCCGTCCCCCCGCTGCCCTCGGAGTGGGACGACACCTTCGATGCCTTTGCCACCAGCAGGCTCAAGCCCGAGCGCCAGAAGGACAGCTTCTTTGCCTCGGTGGCAGCAGAGGGCATGGCTTTCATTGACGAGCCCGACAGAGCCAGCCCGAGGGAGAGCCCGGCAGAGCCACCCGGCCAGAAGGGCTCCAAAGCGTTTGAAAAGGCCGAGTCGCCCCTGGGCGCTGAGATCCCCGCAGCTCTCCGCTCCTGGACTAACTTCTCCAGTCTGGACGTGGGGGCCAACCTGGTGAGCACCACGCAGGAGGCCACGGTGATCGAGGACGTGCTGAGCCCCGTGTCGGCGGGCTCCATGGCCAGGAGGAGGAAAAGCAGCACGCCCATGGTGTGGGCAGCCGCGCTCGCCTCGGGCAACCCCGGGGACAAAGAGGCATCGACAGCACTGAGCACAGAGAACAGCGCTAGGCAGGAAGGGGACAGTGCTGAGGAGGAGCCCTGCAGTGCGGGCACCAATGGCTGGATGACCATAGCCACGGAAACGGCTGCTGAGCCCTCCGAGAGCGCCCTGAACACTGAGGAGCGCGATGCCGAGGGCACCTTCGGCCCGCGCCCGCCYTTCCTGGCCGAGGGCGCCTTCGAGGCGCAGAGTTCCTCCCGTGCCGGCCCCTGTGTGCTGCCCAGGAGCTCCTTYCCCCCCGAGCTGCCCCCCGAGGCGCTGCCCGGCACGGTGGCGGCCGTGTCCCCGCGGGTGCTGGGGGACGTGGTGGCACGGAGGCCGCCCGAGGCGGGCACGGAGCCCGGCGGCGCCCAGGAGGGCTCCTTCGACATCCGCAGCTCGGTGATGCGGCTGCAGGCCAGCATGAGGCTGCAGGGCAGCGACGGCCTCCTGCAGCTCGGCTCCGACAGCCGCCAGAGGCAGGCGGGGCTGTCCCCGTGGGCAGCGCCCCAGGAGCCGGGGCCCGGCCCCGCCGTGCCGCCCCCAAAACCCCCGCGGTGGTTCGAGGGGCAGCCCGCCGGCASCCAGCGAGGCAAACAGGAGCAGTGGGAAGAGCCGGAGGGCCCGAGAGCGGAGCTGGAATTGCCCAGGAGCCGTGGGAGCAGCGAGCGCTCCGTGSCAGCGCCTCCCAGCCTGGCCGCGCCGGGAGCCGCTGCTGCCGAAGCCGGGAGCGAGTTCCCAGCGCCCGAGGGTGCCACAGCTGCTGCTGCTGCTGCTGRGGGCTCAGCAGCTGGCTTGGAGACAGGAGCCAGCGAGCTGGGGACAGGGGACACCTCTGTGGGGGAGCACCCATCAGAGATGAACGAGACAGATGTGGCTGAGCAGTTTGAGAGCTGCACGTCCAAGTTCTCCCTGGATGGACTGGAGCGGTCGGGTGCTGAGGAGAGCTGGAGCCAGCCCCGTCTATCCCCTCAGATACAGGGGGCCACAGACAGTGCCAAGTGGGAACCGGCCTCCAAACAGGAGCTGTTCCCTGAGGAGCTCAGTGTTTCAGGACTAGCCCTGGGCCAGCAGGCCGGCGGGACGGCTCTGGAGGAGCAGGAGGCAGCTGGGCATCCACAGCCACGGTCCCAAAGGTCAGAGCGAGGGGAGAGCCCCTCCCAGCTGGAGCTGGCGTGTGAGGATGGCCAGGGCCGAGCAGCAGAGCAGCCCCAGCGCCGTGCCCCTCCCGAGGAGGCAGAGCAGGGCAGGGCCGGCCAGGAGCCCCAGGGGCGCTGGGCAGAGAGCAGGATAGACTTCAAGAAAGCCGATTTCTGGAAGCCAGATAGGGCAGAGGAGAGGCACCCGCAGGGAGCTTCGGCCCCGAGAAACCCCTTCACCCTGGCGCTGAGCCCGAACTCCCCGAGCAACCCGTTCGTGGAGAAGCCCCCAGCCCCTCTCCCCATCCARGCTGTGCTGCCCGAAAAGCTTGAGCAGGGCGACTTCAGCTTCCGCAGCCCGCAGCAGGAAGCGCCCGGGCACGGCTTGCAGCCYACTAACGCTACCCCCCTGCATGCCAGCCAGCCCCTGGCCTTCTCCACCCCTTTCCCGGTGGCTGCCGCTAACCCCGAGCCCCGGGCCCCCGCCGGGGTCCCCGCCCGCCGCGCCGCCGCCCGGCCCCGCCCGCAGCCCGGGGACGCACAGGCTTCAGCGCTCCCGGTTCTGCCCAGGGAGACACGGCCGGCTCAGGAGCCCCCCGGCCCGCACACGACCAGGTGAGCACTGCGGGGAAGGTGAAGGGCGTGTGTGTGTGTGTGGGACAGGTGAGCCCCGGGCCCTCCTGCTCTCGGCGRGGAGGCTGCTCCGCATGGTGCTGCAGCTCCTCTTCCCTCACCTTGCCCTGCTCCCAGAGAGCCCTGCTGGCAGCCTCGGCTCTCTGGGATCCTGGGGGAATGGCCACTGGTGTCCTGTGTGTGTTCCCTGGCCAGGACAGAGGGTTTGATGCACCCACGAGCTGCCCCAGCTGGAAATGGAGAGCTGCACACACATTTCACTCCGTGCTGGGTTTGGCTCCATCATCTTGCCCGTGCTTGCAGAATAAATGCCTTTCCCGTGGCTGCCAGGAGAGCTTTGTGGCTGTTGCTGCTCTCCTGAGCTCCCTCACGGCATGTGCACAGCTGCTGCCCCTGCCCTTGCCAYCCATTCAGCTTTGGCTGCTTTCCTTTCAAGTGCCCATTGGCTACTGAAAACCTCCTTCTCTCCACAGCCAAAAAAAAGAGTTTTTTCACCAGGGCAARAAGCCCTTCTCCCCTCCCTCCTGCCAAGATGCCCAYTGGTGATGAAGCAAGTGGGATTTAGCCTTGAGGCTGATGGGAAYGGGAAGGGTGGGAAGAAGGGGCTGTTCCTCCTCCCAGGTCARTCGTGGGTCTGTACAAATGCCATGGAGCAAAGCTGGTGAGTTCAGGGCATGGAGCCTTGCTCTGTGTCCTTCAGTTCATCTCATTTTCCTGGCACTCCTTGCCCTGGTCTGCCTGGGCTCTGCCTGCCCAAGGACCAAGCTCCATCAGGGATTTGTGGATCACCCTCACTGGTCATGAGGCAAGTGGAGCTTCCTGGGGGCACAGAAATGGTAAAATCCCACCTGCCCCAAGAGCAGGGGTGGTTGTGGCCCTGGGGAGAGGAGGGGAGGGAGGATGGGGCSAGCAGAACTCACTGAGCTCCAGCCCTTCCACAAGGGAAGGCCTCCTTGGAGCCTCCTTGGAGCATGAGGTGCAGAGTGATCTTGGGCACAAAGTCCAGCATCTGGCTGGGTCTGTCAGATGATGTTTTTTTCTTCTTATTTAAACCAATCATTTTTAATTGGATGATTCATCCTCCAGCAGATAGCCATCTTCAAAATTTGCAGAGATGCTGCACAGAAACGTGAATTTTGCTATGTTTCATGGAAAGAGAAGTGTCCTGGGATCCCAGAGGGATGAGTGGGGCAGTGAGGGAAGGACAGGGATCTCTGTGCTGGCAGTGCCTGCTTGTGGTCATCCCCAGCCTTGCCTGTGCATCCATCCAGGCCTGGCTGGCTCCTGGGATGGAGCAGGCTGGGATCCAAGGGCTGCACATCCTGGATATCAGTGCTGGCTTCTGTCGTGACACGTGGCCAGGAGGTCCTGGAGCTTCCCTGCTCGGGTTCCTCCAGCACATTTTGGGTACTTGCTGTGGCTGAAGAGCCTCTGAGGAGCTCCTGAGGCCTCTGGGGAAGGCTCTGAGGCTCTGAAGGGCTTTGTAGGGCTGGGGAGGTGTGAGAAGTGTCCCAGGGTGAGGGAGGAAGGCTGGAAGGGATTTTCTCCCAGTCCCCATGGTGATGCTTCCCTTCCCAGRATCATCTGTTGGAATGGCCAAGGCACACAGATGGGGGAAAGATGGAAGGAAAAAGGAAAGACTTCAGCTTTGGAGTGGGCATTAAGTCCTGGCTGGGACAGAAGTGTCTGCAGGTGGAGTGGGTACCTGGTGTGGGATGGTGAGAGTTTGGGGTGAGGGGGTTCACTGCCTCCTCAGGAGAGCTGGAAGCTGGGAGTGGGGTCCCATGAACCCCTTCCCAAGTGGCCAGAAGCTGTTTGGTCATTTTGTGTGGCTGCTGGGACAAGGGAGCACCAGCTGCAACTCCCAGGAGTGTGTGTGGAGGGCCCTTTGCTGCTCCTGGGGATGAGGCAGGAGGGTGCTGTCACTGCTGGGAAGGTGTCACATCCCTGGGACAGGAGGGACCCCAAGGACAGC
>CADDXX010000807.1:158014-175626 GCA_902810485.1 Alauda arvensis
GGGGGGTTCAGCTGGGCTCTGCTGAAGGACATTTTGGGTGGTTTTGTGCTAAAATACCAACTCCTTGTACAACCAAAAGCAAAAAAGTCATTTATTTTCAGCTGAATGGAAGTTTTTTGTCAGCCCTGTGGGTTCTTGCAGCTGTGAGGCCTCAGCCCTGCCCTGCTGCTGTCACAAGAATTCCCATTTGTGCCCAGATCCAACCCTTGTCTGGGCAGGATCAGCCCCTGCTGGTGCTGGAGGCTGTGCCAGCAGCACTGGGGACATTCCTGCCCTGGGAGGGAGCAGGAGGTGCTGCAATCCCCATGGAGGGGCAGCTTTGGGGGTTCCTGGGCTGGTTTTGGGACACAGGGATGGGCTGGGTGCTCTCTCCAAGACCACATCAGTCCCATTTTCTGCATTTTTCCCCAATACCCCTTTGCACATGGAACTTGTGGAAGCAGAGGTGAGGATTTTAGGGGAGCCAAACCTCCAGATCAGTGCCATGGAACAAAAACCATCAGTGTTTTTGTGGGTGTTACCTCAAAGCCTTCCCCATCCCTGTCCATGGGCAGACTCCAGAGCACAACTCCAACCCTATGGCTCTGCTGGTGCATCCAGCACAAAACAAACCAGTTCTGGGGGATTTTGTGTCACAGAAAGGTGAATTGGTGTCAGAGCTGCCTGAGGGGATGTGAGGAGCAGCAATTCCAGAGGGAATMCAGTGCACACCTCCCAAATAAACAGGGATGGAAGTGCTGGGGAGCTTTTCCCCCACACCCTGTGGTGTTGGGAAGGATGAGAGTTCAACAGGAAAGCTTTGCAGACTCAGCAGAAGGCTCTCTGAATGTAGAAACAGTAAGAGAAATAGAGATGGGAGCAAGTTTTGATATAGAATAGAAGATGTCTAAAGTGAGGATTGCTGAGGCAGGTGTCACTGGATAACTGAGGAAGCAAAGGTTGAATGAGCTGGAGGAAGGTTTCATGACCAGAGCAAAGGATTTGTTGACCACAAACAAAAAGATGTGTTCACCAAGTAGAAATAAACCTCAGCAAAAGCACAGGCAAACAAAAACCGTATTTTTAACAAGCAGAAAAAATTTCCACTGCAAGAAAACAGAAAAAACAACTTTGAGCTTAAAAAGTAACATATAACTCCCAGGATTGGATAGTTACTGCCAAAGTATGGTAATGATGGTAGTTATGGTAGGCTGCAGGTAAATATAAAGGTGTTGTGTGTGATGCTCATTGGTTGTTATGGATTAAAATGCTCAGCAAAGAAAAATATCCAATTTTAACCTCTGTAACCAGAACTAAGGGGGCTTCTGACTTGAGGCTCACCTGGAGCCAGCAGCTTCAGGCTTGGTGTGCCCAGGACCCAGCACTGCTGTCACCATGCAATGAACAGCATTTTGGGGAGCCCTCTGGAGTCCCACATCTCTCATTTGGGCTCTTACACTGCAGGTCAAAAACCTCTCTTTTACTTTTCCCCTGCTCACAAGCGATAATTCCTTCTCAAAGACAGACAAGGAGGTGAATGAGGATTTCTTGTCACCAAAGGCAGCTCAGGAGGTGACTGAGGGAAGTGAGAGCTGCTGCTCCCTGCAGGAAGGGGCAGCTGGTGTGGGGGGTGCTGTGCAGGGGGAGAGGCTCGGCTCCCACGGAAAACAAACGGGGAATAAATCGTCAGCAGGCAGCGGCTCCTGCTCCCCTGATGTCACTGCCTGCTCCAGGCAGCCTCTGATGGGAGGCACAGAGGGGCTGGGGAGGAGAGAGGCAGCAGCAGTGACTCAGTCCCATCTGCCTGAGGCAGATGACACACGAGGAGCCACTCTCGGTGACAAACCACGCAGACTTGTGACCTACATTCTGCACAGTGACACAGCCCGGCTCTTCCCCGGGTTCATTCAGAATTCCTGCAGAAAGGGGTGAGGCTGAGCAGCCTGGGAGCTCCTGAGTGGGAATCCAGGGGAGGGAGGGCGCAGGAAATGATGGGCAGAGGCTTTTCCTGGGAAATGTTCTCACGTCAGTCGTTCTGCCAGGGACAGCTGGGTTTTGTGGTGAGGTTGTGCCAGAATTCCCTTTGGTTGCAGTGGGGTCAGGGGTGCCTTGGGGAGGCTGGGCTGGAACAGAGACTGGACAGGGCCAGAGAATACAGCAGGTATTTAACTAAAGGCCTTTAGGGTGCACCTTGGGCAGGACAAGAGCCTGGCCAGGGCTGCACCCAAGGTGGGCACAAAATGGGCACAAAATGGGCACAAAATGGATCCCTGGTCACGAGATCTCACACTTTTATAAGTTTTGGTCTATTTGTACATTGGGGTTGAATTGTCCCATTCCAGCTGCAGGTGATGCAGTCCCATCCTTGTTGTTCTCTCCCTTCAGCCCCCCCTTGTTTGTGCTGTTGTTCCTGAGAACTTGTGCCATTGTCCTTGGTGTGCAGCAGGGACAGGATTTGTTTTGTGTCCCTGCTCTGTGCAGAGCTGAGTGAACCTGGCTGTGAGCTCAGAGCTGCACCCCTGGGCAGCAGAGCCTGGAACACAGGGAAGATAAAACTCAAAGCCTCATCAGAGGGGTTTGGGTGGTTGTGCTCCTGCAGGAGCCTGGCTGGAATTGCAGTAAGAGCTGTTTGTGTTCAATAACTGCATTAATGAAACCCAGCACAGCGAGGGCTGAGTGAGCACCTCCAGCCCTGGCAGTGCCCAAGGCCAGGCTGGACAYTGGGATTTGGAGCACCCTGGGACAGTGGGAGGTGTCCCTGCCATGGCAGGGGTGGAACAATCTTAGGGTCCTTCCCAGATGAACCCTTCCAGCATTCCATGGGCAGATCCCAGGTTTTGAGACAGGAATGTTGTCCCAGGGTGCCCCAGCTGTGAGAAGGGTGACGATGGGAGGGACAGGGAGCTGGTGGCCCTCAGGGAGCCTGGGGACACCAACAGCCACAGCTGTGGGGTGGCTGGAGCTGCCTTGGTGACCTGGGGAAGGGTCCCTGGAGCAGCAGCTCCTGGTGCTTCTGTGCCCCTGTGGAACAGAGGGAAATTGGGCAGTGGAACCATGGAATTGCTCAGGTTGGAAAAGCCCTCTGAGATCATTCCAACCATCCCCAGCACTGCCACCACTGCCCCTGTCCCCAGGTGCCACATCCACAGGGCTGTGAAATCCCCCAGGGGACTCCACCTGAGCACCTTTTCCATGAAGAAATTGTCCCAAAACCCACCCTGAGCCTGCCCTGGCCCAGCCTGAGGCTGTTCCCTCTCCTCCTGTCCCTGTTCCCTGGCAGCAGAGCCCCAGGCCTCTCACTCCCATTATTAGCACCCCAAATTTCATCCAGAGACACCTGGGAAATGCACTTTTGCTTTCCTGGAGCTCTGACAGTTTTCCTGGCCTCTCTGTGCACCACTCTCTGCAGGATGGGCTCTGGCTGAGGGGCAGCACCAATGTGCAGCTTCCTGGTGCTAATTTGGGAAGGGGGAGCTCTGGAGAGGAGCCTGGTTTGTGCAGGGATTGGTGTTGGGATCAGGGCCTGAGCCACATCCCGTGGGATAACTGAGTGTGCCACTCCTCTGCTGCCCTGCTGGGCTTGCCACACGTGCCAGGACACAGCACATGGAGGCTATTTGATTTTTTTTACTCATTTTGGGGGATTTTGCCCCTCTCTGATGGGGTCTGAGCTGATCCCTCTGTGTCCTTGGGGACAAGGAGTGGATGTTGGAGCTGTGACCTGGGAGCACAGAGTGTGAGAGAGGATAAATTGGAATTATTGCTCCTCAGAAAGGCTGGGTGGCACTGGGTGACCTCAAGGGAGAACTGACTTAATCTCCTTCGAGAATTGCCTCCTGTTGGGTTGTTTGAGCCCCTCAGAGCCTCTGACCTGGACATGGCACCCACAGAAACGTCTGAAGGGGCTGAGCTTCATGATCAAGAGTGTGAGAGAGGATAAATTGCTCTTCAGAAAGGCTGGGTGGGATCTCAAGGGAGAATTGACTCCTGTTGGGTTGTTTGAACCCCTTAGAACCTCTGAAGTGGATGTGGAACACAGAGAAATGTCTGAGGGGCCTGAGCTCCATAATCAGAATGTGACAGAGAAAAAATTTTTCTTCAGAAAGGCTGGGTGGCACTTCAGTGATCTCAAGGGAGAATTGACTTCATCTCCTTCAAGAACTGCCTCCTGTTGGCTTGTTTGAACCCCTCAGAACCTCTAAAGTGGATGTGGCACATGCAGAAATGTCTGAAGGGGCTGAGCTTCACTATCAGAGTGTGAGAGAGGATAAACTGCTCTTCAGAAAGGCTGGGTGGGATCTCAAGAGAGAATTGACTCCTGTTGGGTTGTTTGAACCTCTGACCTGGACGTGGCACACACAGAAATGTCTGAAGGGCCTGAGCTCCATCATCAGAGTGTGAGAGAGAATAATTTTTTTCTTCAGAAAGGCTGGGTGGCACTTCAGTGATCTCAAGGGAGAACTGACTTCATCTCCTTCAAGAACTGCCTCCTGTTGGGTTGTTTGAGCCTCTCAGAACCTCTGACCTGGACGTAGAACATGCAGAAATGTCTGAAGGGGCTGAGCTTCATGATCAGAGTGTGAGAGAGGATAAACTGCTCTTCAAAAGGGCTGGGTGGCACTTCAATGATCTCAGGGAAGAATTGACTCCTGTTGGGTTGTTTGAGCCCCTCAGAGCCTCTGAACTGGATGTGGCACACACAGACACGTCCGAGGGGCTCCGTAAGCGCAGTGAGCGTCGCGCTCCCCTCCCGCAGCCGCGGCTCCGGGCAGAGCTGTAACACACGGATCCTGCCGGGAGGCAGCTGTCCCCCCCGCAGGAGCAGCTCGGGGAGCAGGCAGACGAGTTGTTTTGACAGGGCTGTTCGGCAGGCGCGGGGCTGAGGCTGCGGAGCTGCCGGAGCCGCGTTTGACAGCGCTGGAATCGCTCTCGCTGCGGGGCCCGGCGAGCAGGGATGGCAGGAGCTGCACTGCAGCAGCKCAGCACAGCCCCTGGCGCTGCCGGGACGGGCTCAGCACAGGAGGGGTGGCACACGCAGAGCCTAGAGCTATGTCACAGCGAGAGCGGCTCCTCCGCGCAGCTYCTTGACAGGGCTCTGGTGGAAGCGGCCCCGCTCGGCTGCGGCTCCCAGGCAGCTTTTTCCAAATGAGCTGGAATGGAACTGCTATGGGCTAGCTGAGCAGTAAAAAAAAACCCTCAGAAGAGCTGGAACGGTGCTTTCAGCACTTCCCCAGGCCCGTCTCCGAGCGCGTTTCCAGAATAAACCCTGCAGCACGGGCAGCTCCTGCAGCTCTGCCCCTTGCCAGCCTCTGCCAACCCCTCCAGAGGCTCCTGCTCTTCCTCCTCAATCGGATTTCGCTGCTCAGGAGAGTGGCCATTAACTCAAGGTGGGAGAAACCCATTTCTGGGGCCTCATTAGCAAAAATGGAGAATTGATCCCTCACCTGTCGATGGCTGCTGCACTGCTGAGAGCTCCTCATCCAGGGGCACTGTGGGCTTCAGTCCTGCGTTAGAAGGATGTTTTTAAAACAGGATTTTTAGCCTGCCTGTATCAATGATGTGGTCAGCAAAACAGAGGAGAAGGAGCTGCTTGAGCAGTGTTTATTCAGTGGGGCAAGAGCACACACTCCACTTCTTCAGCTGAGCTTATTCCCTCCAGTTTTCATTGAAATATTTAAAAGCCAGGCTTGTTTTTTATTAAAYATGCTGCTGAGTGTGTGTTCAAATGCCCCCAACCCCAAATATTCTGTGCAGTGGGAATRCCCCACACTGGCATTAATCCCCCTCYCCAGCAGGCTCTTGGGATTTCCGAATTTTYCTTTTAAATGAGAAGTTATCTTTGGTAGTGCACCTGTTTGGGGTGGTCTTCTGCTCTCTTGGCTGTTTGGGTTAAACATTTGAGGAGGATTAGAGATGTTTGGAGGAGAAGGGCCCTGATGGCCTTGGGGAGGTTTGGTGTCCTGTGGAGGGGGGAATTTGGGTGATGGAACTCCTTGGATCCAGAAATGCTTGATGGAAACAACAGTTTCTTAGCAGGGTTTAGAAGGTGTAGAAATTCAGGCATTTTTGCTGTGAAAAGCCCAAGAGAACTGCTGGGCTTGGTGAAATTGCTCTGCCCTGGCTCTGTCCTCCTGGGGCTCCTGCAGRGGCTGAGGTGCTGCTGTGGCAGCTGCTGCTCCTGTGTCCCCTGGGGAAGGGGGAAAACAGGGTCCTGAGGAGGGAGATGGAGATGGAGAGGAAATGTGGAGGGAGAAACTGCTGCAGGTGTCATTTATGGACCACCTTTTCCAGCTCTGCAGGTACCACATTCACGGAGCCATGGGATGGTTTGGGTTGGGAAAGATCCTAAAGCTCCTCCAGTGCCAGGGCAGGGACACCTCCCACTGTCCCAGGTGGATCCCAATGTCCAACCTGGCCTTGGGCATTCCCAGGGATGCAGGGGCAGCCCCAGCTGCTCTGGCAATTCCAGCCCAGCCCCTCCCCACCCTCCCAGGCAGCAATTCCTGCCCAAGATCCCAGCCCAATCTGCCCTTTGCCACTGGGAAGCCATTGCCTGTGTGCTGTCCCTGCAGGCCTTGTCCCCAGYCCCTCTGCAGCTCTCCTGGAGCCCCTTGAGGCCCTGCCAGGGGCTCTCAGGTGTCCCTGGAGCTTTCCCTTCTGCAGGGGAACATTCCCAGCTCTCCCAGCCTGGCTCCAGAGCACAGGGGCTCCAGCCCTGCAGCAGCTCCTGGCCCTGTTTCTGCTCCCTATAAAGATTCCTTCATTCTCTGCACTTTGTGCTCCTCACTGAACCACGGAATCCTGCAATCCCGGGCTGGGTTGGGCTGGAAGGGACCTTAAGGATCATCCAGTGCCACCCCTGCCATGGGCAGGGACAGCTCCCACTCCTGACACCTTCCCAGGGTGCTCCTTTCAGTGGTCCCGTGGTGCCTCAGCTGCCTTGGCAGCCAGAATTCCTCAGGGACTGGGAGTGGGATGTGCTGGGTGTCCNCCGGGGCTGGGTGTCCCTGCCCTGGCTGTCCCTGTCCTTTATGTCCTGTCCTGCATGTCCTTTCCCTCAGTGTCCCTGTGCTCAATGTCCCTGTGCTCAATGTCCCTGCCCTGGGTATCCTGTCCTGGATGTCCCCGTGCCATGTCCCCGTGCCAGGGCCCTTCCTGCCACCGGCTCCGGGGCTGGCTGTCCCTGTCCAGGGTGTCCCTGTCCTGGAGGTCCCTGTGCTCACTGTCCCCATGTCCTGTCCCTGTGCCAGGGCCATTCCTGCCGCTGGCTCCATGGCTGCTCCTGGGGCTGGCTGTCCCTGTCCTGGCTGTCCTGCCCTGGCTATCCTGGATGTCCCCGTGCCATGTCCCCTTGCCAGGGCCGTACCTATTGCCAGCTCCATGGCCGCTCCCGGGGCTGAGTGTCCCTGCCCTGGCTGCCCCTGTCCTGGCTGTCCCTGTCCTGGCTGTCCTGGATGTCCCCGTGCCATGTCCCCGTGCCAGGGCCGTTCCCTCTCCAGCTCCATGGCCGCTCCCGGGGCTGGGTGTCCCTGTCCTGGCTGTCACTGTCCTGGCTGTCCTGGATGTCCCTGTGCCAGGGCCGTTCCCTCTCCGGCTCCGTGGCCGCTCCCGGGGCTGGCAGGATGTGTCCCTGTCCTGGCTGTCCCTGTCCTGGATGTCCTGCCCTGGCTGTCCTGGATGTCCCCGTGCCAGGGCTGTTCCCTCTCCGGCTCCGTGGCTGCTCCCGGGGCTGGCAGGATGTGTCCCTGCCCTGGCTGTCCCTGTTCTGGCTGTCCCTGCCCTGGCTATCCTGGATGTCCCCATGCCATGTCCCCGTGCCGGGGCCGTTCCCTCTCCGGCTCCGTGGCTGCTCCCGGAGCTGGCACGATGTGTCCCCACGAAGCCCCGGTGGCTGCTGCGAGTGGGAAGGTGCAAATGACACACACGAGGGCTCTGGGAGCCAATTTGCAGCAGAAGGTAGAGACTGTAACAGATCCAATTCCAATCGCAGGCAGGGCAGGCAATTCCCCAAACTGCCTCCTGGAGGGAATCTCCGCTGGAGGCAAAAGGCTTCATTTGAGGCAATGCTTTCTCCCCTGAAARCCAGGGCTGCAAAATATCAGCCTGGTAAACAAGGAGGAAGAGGCAGCTTGCTTAAACATGGCCTTTTYTCCTGGTTTTGGGAATGCTGGTGCTGAGCTTCAGCCTCAAAGCAAGAGGCTGCAGGGCACAAGGATGTGGCTTTTGTCCTTTATCCTCAGCTTCTCCCTCTGGTTTGTGGGGTTGCATCTGTGTGCTGTGTGTGTGAGTGCCTGTCCCACCCTGTGCAAGAGCCCGGCACGGGCTGGGGGAACAGGCTGGTGCTGGCAGGGCAGCACTGGGGAAAGCAAAACCCTTTCCAAGGCTGAGGAACCYKGGATGTGCTCAGGGTTTGGGCACCRAAGATCTGCCCTGGGAGGTTTGCAGCACTGAGAGGGTTTCATGATGAACTTCAGGCTTGTTCATCGCTTCTTCCCCCACAATACTTTCATTTTCTTAGCTGGAATTCCTTGCAATCGGTCCGTGTTTGAATTGCATTTCCTTCCCCTTGTAGGTTAAGTTTTGGCCTTAGGAATCGGGGTGGGAAGGGCTGCTGAGCTGCTGGTTTGGTGTCAGTGCCCCAAACAGTGACCAGCAGCAGCCCAGGGTGCTGGGAAGCCGCTGGAAATCGGGATCAAAGCCCTGATCTCCCTCACTTGTAGGTTCCTGCCACTCTACCCTAAAACCGTAGTGCCTGAACAAGCAGAGGGTGCAGCCCAAGGAACCCAGAGGTGGCCTTGGAGGATGCTCATCCCGCTGTCCCTGGTGCCACCTGGGCTCCTGGCGGGGCTSCTGCCAGCAGAGAGAGGCAAAGAGCCACACTCACTCCGGCAGCGGCGGCTCGGGGAGGGGCTGTGCCGGGGCACTGCTGCCTTTCCCATGCCAGAATTGGAGTTTTAATGGATTTTTTTTAATGCCACAAGAAGTTGAAAGGTGCAGCCGATGGATGAAGTGCACCCSCGGGGCCGGCGGTGTGGCTGTGCCCCCGGCAGGATGGAGGAGCTCCTTTCGCAGCCTCCCTGCCCGGCTGGCAGGGCTCTGTGAGCCGGCAGGGCTCTGTGAGCTGAGGGGCTCTGTGAGCTGGCAGGGCTCTGTGAGCTGAGGGGCTCTGTGAGCTGGCAGGGCTCTGCTCCGTGCCCAGACTATCGGAACGGGAGGTGTGAAGCCAAGGCAGCGGTGCCACGGCTCTGCTCCTTCTCCTTCTCCCGGCCGTGTGTTCCCACCTCCCAGCGGTGCCACAGCTGTGCCACAGCTGGCTGCTGCGGGGAGCTGAGCTTAATGAAAGCTCCCGCTCCCTTCCCCTTTCCCAAAATGCTGTTTTRTCCTGGCTTTGCCCGTGTTTTTCCAGCAGGGAGAGGGGCTGGGATGGGGATCAGGGGCTGCGCTGCCCCAAAAGGAACCGGGAGCTGCTGAAGGGGAGATAAACCTGAGGATAAACCTGAGATAAACCTAAATATAAACCKGAGATAAACCTCCCTGAAGTGGAGGCTGGGAATTAATCCAGGGAGCATAAAGCCAGCAGTAAACATCCCGAGCTGTGGATTTTGGCTGACTGAAACCCGTGTAGCTACCAGACACCTTCAGGGCTTTAGGATTTTTGATCTCCCTCTCTGCTGTAGGATCCTAGGCTCGGAGAGGACCTGCGGAGTGCAGCCCAGCCCCCTGGATGTGCTGCTGGAATTCCGCCTGCTCCTTTCGGTGGGTGCTCACCTGCCCCTGCTGCCAGAATGCCAGCGCACCCATTTGGGAGCGCAGCGGAGCGGCTCCATCGCCGAGTTCTGTCCCCTCAGCTTCACCCCTCAGCATCAGGGGGAGAAAAAAAAAAGGGGGAAAAATTAAAAATAACCCGGAGCTGAGTGATGTGAGGCAGGCAGCTTTCTGCGGGGGTCCCTTGGAGACAGACACTCGCTGTTCCCCAGCCAGCCCCTTCCTGCGAGCGTTGGCGGAGCTGAACCGTGCTGTGTCACTTGTGACTTCTCACTCCTCAGCCTCTCCAAATGCACTTTTGGCAACTCGCTGCTTCGAAACTGTTTCATTTCTCCCCCCCATTAGGATCGGTGAAGTGCAAAGAGGCTCACCGCCCTAATGGGCACGTATTTATTGCTGTGTKCTTGCCTCAATCAGGTTAGCAGCGGGGAGAGGCGCTCACGCTGCCCCAGACACAGCAGCGAACAATGAATCCATCAGGGACTAAAGAGCCTCCCTTTTGGCGAGTAATGGCTTTTCCTGACGGTGTTGATGAAGAGCGAAGAGGTCCATTTGCAGTAAACTGTAATTTCTTCCCGCTCTGCCCTCCTGCGGGATGCGATGGAGCCGGGATGTGGCTGGGATGTGGCTGGGATGTGGCTGGGATGTGGCGCGGTCCTGCTGCTCCCTTTTCTTGGCAGGAAAGTGCCCCTTTGCTGCGCTTGGGTTTCCCCCCCCTCTCTGCAGCCGGAATGTTCTCGGTGCCACATTCCGAAATGAGAGGGGTTTAGGCATCATTCCGGAGGACAAAAGGCWCGGAGGGAGCTGCAGGTGCACCTGGAAGGAACCTCCCTGATCCCCAGGCACAAAGCGGCTCGGTTCCAGCTCGGGATTTCGGGATTCATCCCAAATCACCTCCGGGTTACAGAGCAGATCACATCTGCGAGCTTGGTGTGGCTAAAATGAGGTGAAACAAATCTCATCTGGAGTAATCTGAGCTGGATGAGGGAGCCTGGTTGCCCAGGACCCCTCTAAAGGTCCCATCCAACCCAAACTATTCCATGATTCCCGTGGTACCCAAGCCCTGGTGCAGKGATGGTTTTCAGTGAATGATTCTCACTCTGCTGAAGTCTTTCCAGGAGAGTGCTGGGAGGATTAATTAGTTAATGTTTATTGAGTGCTGGGAGGCTGCACCGTGTTATTTCAGAGCTGCCTGCTTTCATCCGTGGGGACTCGAGTCTGGTTCCACCCACACSGGGTTTGGGATCTGCCAGCAGCTCCTGGTGCTGGGAACCAGCGGGGCCAGGGCAGTGCCTGTCCCCAGTGCTGGCACTGCTGGGGCACCTCCAGTGCCGGGGCAGCTCTGGAGAGCCCTGGAGGGGCTGGAGCCAGGCCAGGGCAGGGAACAGAGCTGGGAAAGGGCTGGAGAATCCCTGAGGGAGCTGGGAAGGGGCTGGAGAATCCCTGAGGGAGCTGGGAAGGGGCTGGAGAATCCCTGAGGGAGCTGGGAAGGGGCTGGAGAATCCCTGAGGGAGCTGGGAAGGGGCTGGAGAATCCCTGAGGGAGCTGGGAAGGGGCTGGAGAATCCCTGAGGGAGCTGGGAAGGGGCTGAGCCTGGAGCAAAGGAGGCTCAGGGGGGATATTGGGGAAATTCCTTTCTGGAAAGGGTGGTAAAGTATTGGAAGTGCCCAGGGAGGTTTGGATTTACCCAGGGTGGATTTCAAAGCCCTGTGGATGTGGCACTTGAGGACATGGGGCAGTGGTGGCCCTGGCAGTGCTGGGGATGTTGGGCTTTGTGATTGTCTCGAATCTTTTCCACCCCAAACAATTCCCTGATTCTCTGAGTGCACTCAGTGACTCAGCCATGCCCAGAATGGCAAAGGGGTTTTCCTTTGGCACCCCAGAAGAGCTTCAGGTGCCTCTTGTGCTGCCTCATTCCGGTGTCAGGAGGGGCAGAAAAGGAGCAGAACCTTTTGGGACTGATCCCACTCGTGGGCTCAGCTGAGCTTTGTGTCCTGAAGAACCAAAACCTTTCTGGTGCAAAGATTTCAGGAGCAGGGCTGTAAAATCTCCAGTGAGGAACAACAAGAGGCACCGTAAGATGGAGTTATCCCGATTTCCAGGTTTTTCAGGAATGCCAGACAGCCAATTCCACATCTGTGAGCAGCTGGAGTTGGGCTATTTTTTCCCCCTTTATTTAAATCATTTAAACACCTGTGGTTATTGGGAAGCACATCTGGACGGGAGGCTGCCCAGGGCACAGGGAGGGAGCCCGGCGTGCTCCAGGAGGAGCTTTGCTGCATCCCCCAGTTCTGCAGCGCCCAATATTTGGAATTCAGCGTGGGCTGGGTGATCCGAGCTGTGCTTTAATAAAGCTCACAAGCCCCGGGGTGTGAAACCACTGGCAGCTCCTGACGGGCTGCAAACTCCCGGCTGTTACCTCGCTAAAATCCGCATTTCCTGGGAGCTGCTGGAAGGTGAGAACGGCCCTGCTGGAGCAGGGAGGGAACAGCTTYTGGCGTGGAGCTGGCTGGACAGATGAAATCAAATAAAAATACTCATTTTTTTCAATGATCTCCTCTTCCAGAGGGGATTTTGTTGTGTAATGGTGCAATGGAGACCCACTGAAGGGTCTCTGCAGGACTTAAATCTCTGGGTTTTCCTTTCCACGTTGGGCTCATCCACCTTGTGATTCTTAATTAGTGCTTTGTCTATAACGGTGCCTTGTCACTATGAGTGATTAATGAGTGATTAATCAATGAGGGCTTTTCTCCAGGGAGTTATTCCTGGTGTGACATAGCCAGAGCAGGCACCCATGGATTTGGGATCAGTTCTTACAGGGGTGGCTTTAAKGACTGGTTTGGATTAGAAATAAGGCAGAGGATTTTTTATCAAGGTGGGGGTGACAAATAAATTCCTGTCTCTGGGTGCAGGACTGTGGAATGTTCCCGTGTTTAATAAGTGGAGGCTCATCCATGAAGGGGAACTGGAACCCTTCGTGCTGTTTTTGTAGTGACAGGTGTTGGTGAGGAGATTGGGGCTGGATGGATTCTTTAAATAAATTTTTTTTTTTTTTTTAAACTATCTCTAAGCCGCAATTCTGCTGCTAAATAAGGATTGCTAATGAATGTCCTGACAAGCAAAGATCACATCTATTCCCAAGATTTATTCCAGTCTCCATCTCCTCACCACGGCTTTGGTTCTCTTCGGATTCTGGTGGTCTTTGAGACCCTGCCTTGAACTTCATCCTGATATTTAAGGTGATGTTTTCTGGATAATTGAATTCAGCTCCTGAGGGCATAAAATCCCAGAATCCTGCAATGATTTGGGTGGGAAGAGACCTCAAAGCCCACCCAGAGTCACTCCAGCCATGGCAGGGACAGCTCCCACTGTCCCAGGTGGATCCCAGTGTCCAACCTGGCCTTGGGCATTCCCAGGGATGCAGGGGCAGCCCCAGCTGCTCTGGCAATTCCAGCCCAGCCCCTCCCCACYCTCCCAGGCAGCAATTCCTGCCCAAGATCCCAGCCCAATCTGCCCTTTGCCACTGGGAAGCCATTGCCTGTGTCCTGTCCTTGTCCCCAGTCTCTCTCCATGTTTYTTGTTGGCCTCTCCAGGCCCTGCCAGGGGCTCTGAGGTGTCCCTGGATTTTTCCCCTCTCCAGGCTGAACAATCCCAGCTGTTCCAGCCTTTCCTCCATGAGCTGCTCCATCCCTCTGCTCACCCCRGAGCCTCCTCTGGGCTCTCYCCAGCAGCTCCAGCTCCTCCCTGTGCTGGGAGCCCCGAGCTCAGGGCTTTAAGCTCCAAGTGGTGACAAAAGTRGTGGCTCTTCCTCAAAAAAACTGCAGGAAAATCAGAATCCTGGCAAGGCCGGTTGGAAATCCCTTCCCAGAGTCCTGAGAAGGTGGCTCTGAGGCCACCTGTGCTGATTCCTCCCCATCCATGGAGCAGAGCCTGATCTGAGCTCTGTGCTCTCCTCTCACCTGACCCAGGGCAGGCTGCAGTGACCCCAGGCTGGAGGAGTGTCCATTCCTGCCTGCTCAGGGATGCAGGGGGATGTTGGGGTAGCTCTGCTCCAGCCCTCTGCTCCTCCCTGCTGCGATCCCACCCCTGAGCACCCAAAATCGAGTGGAGCTTGAGCCATSCCAGGGAAATGCTCCATGCCAGGAGCCCCTCCCGACCGGGCTGATCACATCCAGCACCCCTGGGCTGAGATCCTGGAACCCGGAGCCATTCCCAGAGGATTCCCCGGTGGGGTGGGTGAKGCTGGGGATGGTCCTGTCCCTCCAGGATGGCCGGAGAGGGAACGAAATCCCAGCCAAAGCAGAGCCTCCCCTCCCGGAGGAGCCCCGGGCTGGCAGCGCTCGTCAGGGAGCTGGAGCTGCTGGAAAACGCTGCAGACAGAACAGGAATTAGAGGAGAAAGAAGTGAAAATGAGCTGGCAGGATCCTGAGGTGACTCATCAGGTGCATCTTGTGAAGTCTCTTTCGGAGAAGTAATGAAACCGCGTGTTCTAACAATATTTGCACTGCAGCAGGGAAAGGCATAAATATTGGGATCAATTAATGAAATTAGAGAATTTGACCAAAAAAGCCCTCGTGCTGGCTCAGAAACCATCCCTCTTCCTTTTTGCTGGTGTCAGTGCCTGCAGTTGGAGAGGGAAATCCCGCGGTTCCGTTTCCCACCCTGGATAAAGGGGATCTGGGCAGCTGGGGGGTCACTGGGAYGTGCTGGGAAGGCACCTGGAGCCCSAGGAGTTCCACCTTCACCCCATGGSAGTCCTCCAGCTGGTGGGCAGGCAGAGAGCTGGGGACTGGCTGGGCATGGAGCCTCCTTCCCTTTGGGTTCTGGGATTTTGACTTGCCTGGTCTTTACCACCCCCCAGGATTGTCCTTTGTGTGCCCCAAGCTCTGTGTCCCACCTGGAGGAGGGGGAATGGTGGTTTTCCTTAGAAAGGGGAGGTTTTCCTCAGGAAAAGGCCTGTGTGGATGTGACATTTGGATCTTCAGTTGCTCATCACGAGCAGAGGGGTTCAGCACACAGCTTCATTTTGGGGCGTGAGATGAGCTGGGAGTGAAGCCTGGGGTTGTTGCTATCAGTGGGTCAATTAATGCAGTTTATAGCAGATTAATGACCTTCTTCCCACAGCATTTCCATGGATTTATAGTGGGAATGGTGATAACCCTGGGGTGAGGGACGAGGCTGGATTACCACCCTGGCACTGAGGAGCTGGGCAGGGTGAACACCTGACTGCCAGGGTGTGCCCAAACCCTCGGGTGCCTTTTGGTGCCCAAAYCGGGAGCCAAAAAGAGCCATCAGCACCCTGGGATTCAGCAGCAGCAGCAGGAGCACAGCTCCCCAGGCTCCCCTGCCCTGGCATTGGCTCCGGCACAACTCTCCTTGGAATAATTCCCCTGCTTGCTGGCGGCCTCCATCGAGAGGATGTTGATAAATTGGAGAGAAGGGAAGGAGCCACGAGGGTGGGGAGGGATTGGCAGAGCAGCCCTGCCAGGGAAGCAGCCAGGCTCCTGGCTCCAAGGAAATCGGTGGCTTTTTTACATTTAAATGGAGGTTCAGGGGTGGGTTTGCAGCTCCAGGTGGCCCAGKGAAGGACAAACCCAGGCAGAGGTGCTGGGGCTGAACTCGAGGTTTTAACAGCCAAACCATTTCAGAGTCCTGGCTTTCCACCCATCTCTGGAACGATCACATGTGGTTGCTTTGGGGGTTATAATTTGGGTYCAGGTGTCTCCTGTGGAGGAAACCCCTGTGCCTTTGGGAAGGGGGGACTCTGGGGCTGTGTCTGAGCCTCTCTGGTGTCTCCTCCTTGTCTCCACCTGCACCTCCCAGAGGATGCTTCCTCCTCGCTGCTCACCCATCCCCACACTCGGAGCCAGATTTGGGGGKTTTGAAGCTGTCAGGAGGCGACAGGGAGAGCTTTAAATGAGATTTTCCCTCTCTGTGAGCATTTTTCGGTGCGTGTAGAAATGAAAGCTGCTGGCTGTTCATTGCATTTATTGGAAGCCCAGGGTGTGTTTGAAGAGCTCCCTGTGTTCCCTGCAGGSTTTGCCCCACCTCTGCTCCCCAGCAGGGCTGGATCTCCTCAGGAAGCTCATCCAGSRAGAGGCTGTGCTAAATTTACCTTGAGATCTCCTCGCAGCAGAGAATTTGGGATTTGGAAGGCTCTGGAGCCTGGTTTTGTTCTTCTTTCCCATTTAATACAGGTTTAATGTTGTCTCTCGCTGCCCACGCAGGTGTGMAGGAGCTCAGGTGTGTCAGGGATCTCTGAATCCATCCTGGCAGGGTGCAGGAAATGAGCTTTTTGTCCCAATCCCTCCTGTTTGTTTGCAGCAGCAGCTAAAAAATGAATATTTAGGATAAAACTACACTGGGATTTTTTTTTTTTTTGTTTTAAACATTTAATGTTCTCTTTTGTTTTTCCAGCTGTGGGGAGCTCAAAAAATCAAGCAGGTAATACACTTTTAAAATATGTTCAGTTTTCCTTATTCTTTTCAAAYATTGCTGCTTTTTCCTGTCCTCCCTCATTGCCTCTGCCAGTTGCTGTTTTGCCTTCCCATGGAAATGTAAATCAGAGAACACTCTGCCACCAAAGAGCCTGATTTCTCTTTTTTTTTGATATATATATTTATATATTTTGCTGTCTTCATTTTCTCCTTCCTGTCTAGTCAAGAGCTTTCTTGTCTCCAGTTTTTTGCAAATAGTTTGACAGTTCCTTGGGAAGGTTTGTGCCTGTGCTGTACCTTCCTCCCTGGGAACTGGGATTTTTCCTTCCCAGTTAATTCCAGTGCAGCYTCCTGGGCTCCTCAGAAATTCTGGGGGGGATGTGGGGGGGAATGGGCCAAGGGGGCTTTGCTGATGTTCCCCAGGAAAGCAGATTTCGGGTTTTTGGGGAGGTTTGGGATCCCCAGGGGCACCAGGGCTGGCTGAGGGGGCACTGCAGGGTTGGATTTCCTGCAGAATCCAGGTCCTGTGTGGGGTTTTTTTTGAGTGTCCCTTGTGGGGCCATCCAGAGAGGGCTGGAGCTGCCTGGGGTTATCCCAGCTCGTGCTGGAGGTGGGGAGAAGTTCTGGAGTGGGATCCAGAGCTGGAGATGGGGAGAAGTTCTAGAATGGGATCCACTCCTGGAGAAGTTCTGCACTGGGATCCACACCTGCAGATAGGGGGAAGTTCTGGAATGGGATCCACTCCTGGAGAAGTTCTGGAAAGGGATCCATACCCAGAAATGGGGAGAAGTTGTGGAATGGGATCCACTCCTGGAGATGGGGAGTTCTGGAATGGGATCCAGTCCTGGAGAGAGGGACAAGTTCTGGAATGGGATCCACAGCTGGATATGGGGAGAATTTCTGGAATGGGATCCATTCCTGGAGAAGTTCTGGAAAGGAATCCACACCCAGAAATGGGGAAAAGTTGGGGAATGGGATCCTCACATGGAGACAGGGAGAAGTTCTGGAATGGGATCCACACCTGGAGAAGTTCTGGAATGGGATCCACATCCAGAAATGGGGAGAAGTTCTGGAATGCGATCCTCATCTGGAGACAGGGAGTTCTGGAATGGGATCCACAGCTGGATATGGGGAGAATTTCTGGAATGGGATCCACTCCTGGAGAAGTTCTGGAATGGGATCCTCATCTGGAGATAGGGAGAAGTTCTGGAATGGGATTCACACCCAGAAATGGGGAAAAGTTGTGGAATGGGATCCACTCCTGGATATGGGGAGAAGTTGTGGAATGGGATCCACTCCTGAATATAGGGGGAAGTTCTGGAATGGGATCCTCACCTGGAAATGAGGAGAAGCTCCTGAACTGGATCCCTCCATTGTGTCTGGGCCCTGTGCTGGGAGCTGTGGGAGCGAGGAGGGTCCCAGGAGGGGGAA
>CADDXX010000807.1:176254-190050 GCA_902810485.1 Alauda arvensis
CCCCAGCCAGAGCCTTTTCTGGCGTTTCTGAGGGATCTCTCACTCTTGGGAGCGTTTGAATTCTGCAGGAAATGGCCAGACCTGCTGCCCTCACCCTCCAGGGTGTCAGAGACAGCTCAGCAGCTTCATCCACCCTTCCTGCATGGAGAGGAGGGGGCTGAGTGGGGTTTATCCCCCAGGAAAGAAATTCACCTGTTTTGAGGTTAATTACCTACTATTGAGGTYATTTATCTGGAAATATACTGATATTATTTACCTATTCTATATGAGACTATTGAAGAATTAACCCAGCCTCTGGTTGAGGCTATTTATCTGTTATTAAGGGGTTTTTACCCATTAATTTATTGAGGTTATTTATCTATTGCTTATGAGGTTATTTATGAATTAACMCAACCTCTGAGGTTATTTATTTATTTATCTAYGATTGAGGTTATTTCTCTGTCAATATATTGAGGTTATTTATCTGTTATCTACCAGGTTGTTGATGAATTAAYCCAGCCTCTGGTTGAGGRTWTTTATCTRCTATTGAAGTTATTTATTTATCAATATATTAAGCTTATTTATCTATTATCTATCAAGTTATTGATGAATTAACCCAACCTCTATTTGAGGTTTATTATCTACTATTGAGGTKATTTATCTGGTAATTTATTGATGTTATTTCTCTATTYTGTATGAGAATATYGAWGAATTAACCCAGCCTCTGGTTGAGGATATTTATCTGTTATTAAGGAGTTTTTACCCATTAATATATTGAGGTTATTTATCTATTATCTGCCAGGTTGTTAATGAATTAACCCAATAATGACACCTCACAGCCCCAGCACTGGGATTGCAGGAGGGATCAGCTCCTCTGTGCCTTAATGAGTTATTTGMTGATTAAAAATTGCCTCCTGTCCCTTTTTTGGGGTGTCCCCCCTGTGCTCAGGTCCTCTGGGAGTGCCAGAGCATTCCTGGTGCTTTCCCAGCTGATCTGTTCCAACAAACAGGACCTTTCCCATGGGTTTGGGTGCAACACCTTCACTCATTTGGGCACAGGAGAAAATCWCCAGGCTTGGGGGGGTTTGTGCTCAGTTCTTTGGGGGGACAGAGAAGCCAGGACCCTCAGCTGTGCTGCCTTGCCCTGGGTTTGTCTCCCACATTCTCCTTCCTCTCAGGTCTTTGCCCCTCCTGGTTGCGAGCTGGATGCAGGAAGTGGATTCAGGGATATTGGGAAGATGCTCTGAGCCCTTCCAGGGGAAGTCAGAGAGATGAATTATAATTAGCACAGGAATTGGCAGCCGCAGCAGGGGGAAATGGGAGGCGTTTGATGCTTGTGGTGCTCAACRGAATCTGGGGAAAGGACTTGGGAGAGCTTTAAAGGCAAAGGAAGGCTGGCAAGAGCAGGGGGAGGCTGTTGGTGCATGAGGTGGAGCTCCAGGGTGTCCCAAGGGGGTGGCACCAGTGGCTGCTCCCCTAAACTGGGACATTATTCAAATCCACATTCATTAATTTATTTTTTTCTCTTTTTTTTCCCCCCAGGTTACATTCCCTTTGGAACCCCCATTGTAAGTATTTGGTTTGGGCACCCAGAAATGCACAATCCTCCACTCTCCACCTCGGGACATTCCCACAGCATTCCCACCTTCCCCATTTCCTGTTAACCAGGGTTCCATATGGAAAACCCACCCTCTGCTTGAGGGTATTGARCCTCTTATTAAGGGGGTTTTATCTGTTAATATATTGAGGTTATTTATCTATTATCTATCAGGTTATTGATGAATTAACCCAGCCTCTGGCTGAGGGTATTTATCTGTTATTAAGGGGTTTTTATACATTAATTTATTGAGGTTATTTATCTGCTGGTTATGAGGTTATTTATGAATTAACACAACCTCTGAGGTTATTTCTCTGTCAATATATTGAGATTATTTATCTATTATCTATCAGGTTATTGGTGAATTAACCCAACCTCTATTTGAGGTTCATTATCTACTATTGAAGTTATTTCTCTGTCAATATATTGAGGTTATTTATCTATTATCTATCAAGTTATTGATGAATTAACCCAACTTCTATTTGAGGTTCATTATCTACTATTGAGGTTATTTATCTGGTAATTTATTGATGTTATTTCTCTATTCTGTATGAGAATATTGGTGAATTAACCCAGCCTCTGGCTGAGGGGAATTATCTGTTATTAAGGGATTTTTATACATTAATTTATTGAGGTAATTTATCTACTGGTTATGAGGTTATTTATGAATTAACACAACCTCTGAGGTTATTTATTTATCTATAATTGAGGTTTTCTTTATCAATATATTGAGATTATTTATCTGTTATCTATCAGGTTATTGATGAATGAACCCAGCCTCTGGTTGAGGGTATTGATCTATTATTAAGGGGGTTTCATACATTCATATATTGAGGTTATTTATCTGCTGCTTATGAGGTTATTGATGAATTAACACAACTTCTGAGGTTATTTATTTAYTTATCTATGATTGAGGCTATTTCTCTGTCAATATATTGAGGTTATTTAACAATTATCTATCAGGTTATTGATGAATTAACCCAACYTCTATTTGAGGTTAATTATCTACTATTGAGATTATTTATTTATCCCTATAGAGAGGTTATTTTTTATTAAATATCAGGTTATTTTGAATTAACCCAGCCTTTATCTGAGGTTAATGATCTGCTACTGAGGTTATTTATTTACTCATACAGAGAGGCTATTTTTAATTAAATACCAGGTTATTTTGGATTAACCCAGCCTCAGTTTGAGGTAATTTATCTGTTTAACATCATTCCCACCACCTCCTTCAGCATCTTCCTCGTTCCCTCTGCAAAGCTGAACTCGTTGCTGGCAGAATGCGACTCCTGCAAGTCTCAGGTTTCATTTTTGGGGCACTTTTATTTTGCATTTCCCTGGTTTAAGGCTCTTTTCCCAGCATGAGGAGCTCCAGCTCRGCCAGGCCAGTGCTGTGTGCTCTCCTTTGGGTTTGCAGTGGTTAAATACTGGAACCATCTGCCCAGGGAGGTGCTGGAGTCACCAACCCTGGATGTGTTTAAAAAAGGACTGGATGTGGCACTGGGTGCCATGATCTGGTTGAGGTGTTGGAACATGGGTTGGACTCGATGATCTTGAAGGTCTCTTCCAACCTAAAAATTCTGTGATTCTGTGATTCATTAAAGCAGAGAGGGCTCCCCTGAGCTCGTGGCTGAGGGTGGGGGGTGGTTTCCCCTTGKTTTTGGGAATTCTGTGAGTGTTTGGGGCAGGGAGAGAATCCTGCCCCTTCTCCTCCTGCTGAAACCCAGCTCATCCCAACAGGAATTTAGCCCAGATTTGGGGGGAAACTGAGGCACAGCTTGSCCCAGAAAATTGGGAGTCAAAAATTTTGATCCTCAAAGGCACCAGCTCTTGGCTGAGCTCATGAGATCACGGAAAAAAGCAAACCACACTGAATTTCATCTGCTCYCAGCCAGCGGTGCTGCAGGTGCTGGCCCTTCCCAGGGGGAGCCTGGCCAGGTTGGAATGCCCCAAGGCAGGGATGTGCAGGGCTCCTGTGTTTGTTGTGGTGGGTGAAGCTCGGCTGGGAACTTTGTGTGGGGCATTTTGGGAGAAAAGGTTAAACAAAAACGAGTTAACGCTCACACTGACAATGAAATCGGCCCCCATCCAGAGCTGTCACAGGAGCCGAGAGCTGTCAGATGAGCCCAATTTCAGGAGCTGTAAAGGATAAACTGGAACCTCTTGTCATTTAGAAAGAGGAAAAAAAAAAAAGAAAAAAAAAAAACCCAAACGTTTCAAATGTTAAAATTAAAATGTAACATTTATGCCAATCGATCTGTGAAATTTAGTGACAAAATTGGCAGCCTGCTCCAGCATAAAAACAGTTTGAGTCTTGTGTTCCACAAAGGGGGATGGGATTTCCTCAAGAGAGGCTGCACCGAGCTCGGGCTGGGCCCTCCYTGTCCCCACGGGGGGATTTGTCCTTGTCCCCAGCTGGGGTTTGGGGTCACCCCAGAGCCCGGSGTGAGGAATTCGGGGCTCCCCGGGGGTGTTTCCCTCTGCAGCCCCTGCAGGATAATGCAGGCTGGGCTGGCTCCTTGTGAAGGGGATTTGGGGCAGTGATGGGACCTTGCCTGGCCCCAGAGCAGCTCCCCTGGCACCTCAGAATCCCGGGAATGTTTGTTCTTCCCTGGGGCTGTGCCTCTCCATCCTCTCCCTGCCGGCTTTGGGACCGGCCCCGCAGCACAGAGGGCACAGGCTGGGATGTGTGGGACTGAGCAGAGCCTGGCTTTGCCCTTTTYCCTCATTCCCAGCCCAGGAGGGAGAGGATCCAGCCTCTGGGATTCTCTCCCTGCAGGGCTGGGATGTGCAGAGCTGCTCTGGGGCTGGAGCCTCTTCCCAGGCTGCTGTTTGCTCCTCTGGGGGGGAAGATTTATCCTCATTCAGGAAATTCAGCCTGAACTTGGCCTTGAGGACAGAGCCCAGCTGCCAGCACAGCTCATGGCACCTGCTTCCCCCCATCCAGCTCAAATTGGGGGTTTGGGTGAGGTTTTGGAGAACCTCTGAAGAGCCAGGTGGGGATTTGGGGCTGCAGGTGCCTGTCCCACCTTGGGCAGGGTTTGGGGTTTGAGCTGGGGCTGCTCAGAGCTCCCTGATGTCCCAGGGGTGGCTTTGGGGCCACCAAGGGCCCTTCACACCTGATCACCAATTAAATCCTGTCGCCGACACTTCCCCAGTGTTTAGGAGCTCTCTCTCTTTTTTTTTTTCTTCTTCTTCTTCTTTTTTTTTTTTTTATATTTTGTTTTCCTTCTTAGTTATTTTTTCCCCTGACAGTAATTAAAAGTGAAACTGTACATTTCTTGACAGACTCTTGCACATATGGAGAGTTTGCATTTAAACGTGCCTCTTTCAGTCATACAGATTTTGGGTGCTCTTTTTTCCCTTTATTTATTTAATTTTTTTTCCCCCCCTCCCCTCTCCTCCCCGGCGCTCAGCCCCAGCCTCTGCCTGGCCCTGCTCATCCCCAGCCTCCTCATCCCGCTGCTTTTGGGGCCAGCAGGCAGCCAGGGGCCAGCGGGGTCCCGGCCCCGCGGCCTCGTTAGGGGCTGCGCTAATTAACGGCGAGCTCCGCGTGGGGGGAGCGCAGCCACTAATGAGTGGGAGCTGGCGGCGGGCCAGGGAACAAAGTCCCTGCAACTCCACCAGAGTGGGAGGAAAAGCTGGAGGAGGAGAAGGGAGAGGAGATGGGAAGGGAACGAGGCCGCCCAAGCCCCGTCCCCGGTTTGGTTTGGCGCTGTTTCCTCGGGGAGGCTGGGCTGGAGCAGGGACTGGGCATAGCCAGGGGGTAAAGTAGGGATTTATTGAAAGGGCTTCAGGGTGCACCTTGGGCAGGACAAGGGGCTGGGCAGGGATACACCTGAGGTGGGCACAAAATGGGCACAAAATGGACCCAAAATGGGCACAAAATGGGCACAAAATGGTCAAAAAATGGTCACAAAATGGACCCAAAATGGTCACCAAATGGACCAGAAATGGACCCAAAATGGGCCCAAAACAGTCACCAAATGGACCCAAAATGGGCACAAAATGTCACAAAATGGACCCAAAATGGTCACCAAATGGACCAAAAATGGGCACAAAACAGCCACAAAATGGACCTAAAATGGACCCAAAATGGTCACAAAATTGGTCAATAAATGGACCCCAAGTGGGCACAAAATGGACGCCTATGAGGTCTAATGCTTTTATARGTTTTGGTCCATTTGCACATTGGGGTTTGTTGGGATCCTAARAGCTGAGAATTTGGGGTTTCTGTGCTCACAGGCACTGACCCACAAGAGAACACCACAYTGGAGCTGAGGCCTTGTGCCAGGCTCCAGCACTGAGTGCCAGCACAGGGGCTGTGCCTGTGGGGTTGCAATGGGGCTCTGGGATCTCACAGGGTCAAACACTCAGGGCTCAGGCTTTAGTCCAGAGCAACGGCTGCGAGCCAAGAGGGAGCATTGAAGGCCTTGGCTGAGCCCTTCTTTTCACCTTCTCCTTCCTTCTCCTGCTGCCTTTGGGTGGTTTCTGTCCCTGGCTGAAAAAGGTGCCCAGGGCAGCCCTTGAGTGGCCAKCACTGGCTCACAGCCATCAATAGCACAGGGCTCACCTGGTTCTTGGGGAAATGGTGCTGGCAGAGCTGGGAAAAGTCAGCAGTGGCCATTGGGGCACGTTTGTGTGGCAGCTGCTGAGAGCTCAGGGCTGGGAGTGTGGGAATGGGCTGGGAATGGATCAGGGATCATCAATCACCAATCCCAGCTGGAACTTTTGTTTCCTGTCCATCATCCATCCTGACCTTGGTGCAACAAGAAAGTAAGAACCTGCACTGTGACAGGGTTTAACTGTCCCATTGCAGCTGCAGCTGATGAAGTCCCACCCTTGTTCTCTCCCTTCAGCCCCCCCGTGTTTGTGCTGTTGTTCCTGAGAACTTGTGCCATTGTCCTTGGGGTGCAGCAGGGACAGGATTTGTTTTGTGTCCCTGCTCTGTGCAGAGCTGAGTGAGCCTGGCTGTGAGCTCAGAGCTGCACCCCTGGGCAGCAGAGCCTGAAATAGATAAAAGTTAAACTTAAAGCCTCATCTCCACATCCCAAATGGAGACATTTCCTCCTCTAAAGCTGTGCTGGGATGGCTCCAGCTCATCCCTAGGACAGGGCAGGTCTCTTCCTTCCCAGATTTCTGGGAATAAACTGAGAGGAGAGCCTGGGGAAGATCTGAGAGAATGAGCTCAGCAGCTTTCCTGCCCTGGAGAGGGGAGTTGGGAAATCAGTGTCTGGGATTAATGGAGTCACTCAGGCTTTTCTCTCTGTGGGGTTTTGCCAGCAGAAGGCACCTCCAGGAACGTGGGGTGTTCTGGGCTTCTCTTCTCCTGCCTGGTTCTGAGAATTCATTGTCCTGTCTGTGTTTGTTGGGCTGAGTGTTGGGATCTCCCTGCCTGCTTCCCTTTCCTCTTCTTCAGCTTCCTATGCTCTGAAGGGAAAAATGGCCTGAAACCAGGAAAAAAATGCCCAAAATCAGGGAAAAAATGGCCCCAAACAAGGAAAAATGGTCCTAAACCAGGAAAGAAAATGCCCTAAATCAGGAAAAAGAAAATGCCCTAAATCAGGAAAAAAAAAATGGCCCTAAACAAGGGGAAAATGGCTCTAAATGAGGGAAAAAATGTCCCTAAACCAGGAAAAAATGCCCTAAAACACAAACAACTGCCTTAAACCAGAAAAGGTGGCCCTAAACCAGAAAAGGTGGCCCTAAACCAGGAAAAACTGCCTTAAACCAGGAGAAACGGCCCCAAAGCAGGAGCGGTGTCCCCAGGGCAGGTGTTCTGTGTGTCAGAGATGGGATTGGCAGAGCTGTGTCCCAGCCCAAGGACACCCTCAGGCCCAGGACACACCTGGGTGACCTTGCAGAGCCTCTGGGGTCCCAGTGCAGGCCCCAGCAGGGAACATCTGGCCAGATGTGCTGGGCCAGGCTGCCCTGAGCCTCGGGGGGAGCGCAGGGTGGGACGCACCAACAAAGATTGATTAATTAAAATGAATCCCAGGCAGGGGCAGAGTGCTCCCAGCTGGCTCTGCTCTCCTCAGGTGTTCCAGAGGGGTTTTTCCCCTGGGAATGTGCCAGAGGGAGATGAGAACCCCACCCTGTGCCAGCTCTGAACCCCTGCCYTCGTGCAGCGTTCGTGTTTCCCTCCAGAAATCCCTGGATGAGGGAATTGTTTGGGGTTTAACGGGGTCTTTGGGCAGTGTCAGCTGCCAGGACCTTTTCAGGGGGCACCACGAGCAGCAATGAAAGGTGCAGAGCTTCCAGGGACAGTGACATCAGCCAGTCCCACCCCTGGGGAACAGAGGCTGAGCATGGGAAAAATAACGGGAATGAAACCAAGCCAGGAATGAGGATAATTTATTCACRTCCCTGGGAATCAGCCTGGCTGTTTGCATGCCTGGAGAAGCACAGGAGCAAGGCAGGGGTGCTGCAATAATGAGAATCTCTCCTCCTGCAGGTTGTTGGTCTCCTCCTGCCCAACCAGACCCTGGCCTCCACTGTGTTTTGGCAGGTACTGCTCCTTGGGAAGGGGGGGAATGTGGGGAGGGAAGAGCTGAGTTTTGCCCAGAGGACCAGACTGGTGCTGTGCCTGTGCCCCCCTGGCCGTGCTGTAGGGACAGGATGTGCCTGGATGCACTCAGGGAAAGGCCTGGAAACAAATCTTGGCTCCCCTTTTCATCCCACACCTTCCTGTGCCATGGAAAGGAGGAGGCAGAACGAGCCAGAACCAAAATTCAGCTTTTGGGAGCTGCTTTGTCTGGGTGGGAATGGTTCTTCCATGGAAATGGGTGCCCTGAACTCACACAGCTTTGGGAGCATGAGGAGCTGGGATTTTCCTTGGGGGAGGATGTTGGGAGGGCAGCATCTGCTCAGGGCTGGGGATGGTGGGGGGACCTGTTCCCAGGGATTTKGGGAATAGGTGTGCATGGCAGCCCTGCCTTCAGGCTGCTGCAGGAACTTTGGGGGAAATACTCAGTGAGCGGAAAGGTGCTGGTGTGATTTCCCATGGAAATTCTGGGAATGAAGAGGAAGGGGAAGAAGCAGGCAGGGGGATGAGAGCTCCATAGTAAACACACCACGAGCGTGATTCCAGCGCCAGCTGAGAGGAAGGAAGGAGTTATTTTCAGCCTCCTTYCTAGTGGCAAATGTCTCCTCATTGTCTGCAGAGTGAGTGGTGCTGGAGCTGTGCAGCCAGGGAGGCTCTGAGCACAGTGGGGTCTGCCTGGAGCCTGGGGAAGGTGGCAGAGCAGGAACATGGCACTGCCACTGGGTTTGGTGGGAGCTGTCCCAGGCCTTCACCTGCTGGGAAGAGGAGGAGTGGCTGGGGACACCCTGAGGCACTTAGGGGTTTGAAGGCCGCTCGTGTGCCTTGTTTAGGGAGGTCTGGGATGGAATCCCTGACTGGTTTGGGTGGGAAGGGACCTTAAATCCCATCTCATYCCACYCCAGGTGGGCAGGGACASCTCCCACTGTCCCAGGSTGCTCCMAGCCCCATCCAGCCTGGCCTTGGGCACTGCCAGGGATCCAGGGACAGCCACAGCTGCTCTGTTGCAGTGCCAGTTTAATGCCATGTGTGTCCATGAGCTGGGACATTTGCTCCTCTCCTGCTCCTCAGAAGCCTCCAGTGACCCTCTGGGAGCCTTTGGAGCTCGGGCAGTGCCTCTGGAATGGCAGCTGGGATCCTGCTGCAGCCTGACTGCAGATGGATCTGCTCAGGACACCAGGAGGGATCCCTTCACRTTAAGGGTGGTTGGATATTGCAAGGGGCTGTCCAGGGGAGCCCCCATCCCTGGAGGTGTCCGAGGAAGGGCTGGAGGTGGCACTCAGTGCTCTGGGCTGGGGACAAGGTGGGCATGGGGCACAGCTGGGACTCTGTGACCCTGGAGGGATTTCCCAGCCTCGGTCATCCTGAGATTCTGTGAGATTAAAACCCAACAGCACTGAGGGAGAAGGGGCCAGGAGAGGAGCTGTCCATCCAGGGAAGCAGAGCTGCCCTCGGGGCACTGGGGACCCTGGAATTCCCACCCCTCCATTGGAAGGGCACCAGATCAGAGCTGGCCCCTGCAGCAGGGAGGTGTTGGGCTGGGAGCAGTGCAGAGGCACATGAGTTTCCCCTGAGCACTGCTGCGTGTGGCTGTGCTGGTGCTGATGCTGTGTCTCCTCTGTCCCGCAGTGGTTGAACCAGAGCCACAACGCGTGTGTGAACTATGCAAACCGCAACGCGAGCAAGGTGAGCACCAGGGCCAGGGCCAGCCCTGCTGGGGCCTTCCCACAGGGAAACACWCACCCTGGCCCTCCCCTGGCCCTGGAGCCTCCGGGCTGGCCACTGAGGGCTTTCTGGGTTGGCCATGGCCCCGTGTTTGAACTCGGGGTGAGGATCTGGGAATCGCTCGAGGCACGGGAATGGGGCTGAACCAGCCCATGGTCCTGACTGGGCTGGGATGGTTTAACTGGGAAACAGCACAGAGCAGAAGGGTGCCTGGGCTGGGGGAGCAGGAGGGAGCTCCATGATCCCATCTGCCAAGGATTTTGTTTGTGCTGGTAGCAGTGGGAACTGCTGGGGCTGTCCCTGTCCCTGGGAAGTGCTGGGGCTGTTCCTGCTCCATCCTTGGTGGGGCTGTCCCTGTCCCTGGGAAGTGCTGGGGCTGTCCCTGCTCCCTCCTTGCTAGAGCTGTCCCTGCTACTGCTCCATCCTTGGTGGGGCTGTCCCTGTTCATGCTCCATCATTGGAGGGGCTGTCCCTGCTCCTGCTCCATCCTTGGTGGGGCTGTCCCTGCTCCCTTCCTTCTCCCCAGCCTCCATTCATCCCGTGCTGGGATGTGGGAAGCGGAGCTGGAATCCATCCAGCTCACTGAGAGAACATTTCCCAGACAAAAYATTGACTGTGGCGAGTTTGGGGCTCAGCACTCGAGGACAGAAATGCTAATTTGGTGCCATTTGCTGAATTTCACTCACATCCTTCCTTTGAGCTGCTATTATTATAATTTTCTGATGCCAATTAATTTTCCATTCCCTGTAACCTTGCTCAGGAGGCCACGAGTTCCTGCTTTTGCCTCTCGGGATGACAGCCCATGTGTCACAGAACAATATGACAAAATTGAACCTGTCTCTGCTTTGAAACAAACACACCAAAAACAGCACAAAACAAACAAAMCAACAAAAAACCACAGGGGAAAATGGGTTGAATATTAATAACCAGAAGTTTGTTTATTGAAAATGTGTTTTGTTTTTCTTCCCAAAGCCTTCTCCGACGTCCAAGTTCATCCAGGGCTACTTGGGAGCTGTCATAAGTGCTGTCTCAATAGCAGTGGGTAACTCTTTATATCTCTGCATTTCATGACTGAGGAGCTGCTTGGGGGATGTTTTTTGGATTGCCAAGCATGTTTACATCTTTTAATTGACTCAGCTCTGTGTTGATAACCAGCAGATGCTGTCACCTGGGGTGTGGCTGTCACCTGGGGTGTGGCTGTCCCTGCATGGCCGAGCTCTCCACCAGAACCCCAGCACCTCCTGAGCTGTGGCTTTGCTGCTCTCTGAGCTCCCCTCGTGCATTAATGGGTGGTGAATTAATTAACCAGGCTAAATTAGAGACCTCGAGGCTGCAGGGCCCTGGGTGGCAGGACCAGGAGAGGCAGAGTTCTGGAATGTTCTCCTGGGGGTGGAATTATGTCTTTCCCCTGTGGGTGTGTTCCAAGCTGGAGCTGGTGTTCAGGTCACAGCATGGAATCCTGGAATGCTTTGGGTGGGAAGGGACCTTAAAGCTCCTCCAGTGCCACCCCTGCCATGGCAGGGACACCTCCCACTGTCCCAGGGACACCTCCCTCTGTGCCAGGCTGCTCCCAGCCCAATGTCCAACCTGGGCATTCCCAGGGATGCAGGGGCAGCCCCAGCTGCTCTGGCAATTCCAGCCCAGCCCCTCCCCACCCTCCCAGGCAGCAATTCCTGCCCAAGATCCCAGCCCAATCTGCCCTTTGCCACTGGGAAGCCATTGCCTGTGTGCTGTCCCTGCAGGCCTTGTCCCCAGCCCCTCTGCAGCTCTCCTGGAGCCCCTTGAGGCCCTGCCAGGGGCTCTCAGGTGTCCCTGGAGCTTTCCCTTCTGCAGGGGAACATTCCCAGCTCTCCCAGCCTGGCTCCAGCCCTGSAGCAGCTCYGGGGCCTCCTCTGAAGTTCTGGGTGAAATAATCTGTGAGASAGGAGCTTTTARCWTTCCTAMATTCAGGCTSTTGTGCCTTTYAATATCMCATTCCCAGGAGCACAGGTTGACATCAGGAGCAGGATCAGCTCATCCCAAAGTGGCAGGAACACTTTTGAGGAGCAACTTGGGAGAGTTATTCCTTACAGTGGGTTTTCAAATAAGCCCTGAACTGAGTGCTTGCACCTTTTCCTTTGGAGCATTCAAGATCCCACAGCAGTTGGTATTTTTCCCTCTGGCCAAGGCATTTTCCCATTTTTTTCAGGTCACTGAGAATTTTCTKTTGCTCCTTGTGCAGCTGCCAGCCCATTCTCCAAAGGGTGTGGAGTTGTTGAGGTGCCTCGAGGTTTTGAGGGGAAACTCCCATTTCAGTGGATACCCCTGATGGTTCTCTCCTTGTCACAGTCTGTGTGCTGCTCCTGTCCCCTCTGCTGTCCCTTCCTGCAGAGCTCACCTGAGCTCCCAAGCCTGGCTCACCTGAGTTCCCAGCCCAGTCTAACTCACCTGAGCTCCCAGCCTGGCTCACCTGAGCTCCCAGCCCAGCCTAACTCACCTGAGCTCCCAGCCTGGCTCACCCACGGAGCTGTGCCCACTTTTCCAGCCTAACTTTAACCCTATCCCCCTCCCAACAGCCTCAGTGCTTTGGTTTTCCATCCACAGCTTCCTGGGGAAGCCTGGGATGGTTCCCCTGACCTCCCCAGTCCTCAGGCCAGCGTTTCTGTCACCTCGAGGTGGCACTGCCCAGCTGGATGTGCTGCTGCCACTGCCACCCCTGGCACGCCCTGGTGCTGCTGATCCCRTGGTTCTGGCATTAATGCTCCTCTCCCTCTTGGAACAGGGGCTCAGTAGAGGGGCAGGACACACGGACAAGGATCTTGGCAGAGTTCCGTGCCCCGAGCAGCTGGGAGGCTTTGGTAAGGACCCTGTGCAGYGTGTGGAGCTGGCTGTGCTGGCACAGCTGATGCAGGCTTGGGAAGCTTTCATTCCCTGGGCTGATCCTGCAGAGCAGCTGGAGCAGAAGGGCAGGCCCRGAGTGCAGGAGGGACCATCAGGGTGCTGTGGCAAACACCCCTGTGAAAGAGGCATCAGAAGCACAATGGGGTTTGTGGGTGATAAAATTGGGGCTTTTCAGCCTYGTGCAAGCAGAGATGTCCCTGCAGGGGGGGAGCTGCTGCCTCCTTGGGATCCCCAGACTGGGATCCCACTGGGATGCCCTGGCTGTGTGGGATTGGGGTGGGCTGGAGCTGTGGTGCTCAGGGGGTCAGAGCAGTGCCACAGGGAGAGGCAGGAGCTTTCCACGCCGTCTGGAGAGGTCAATCTGTGGATGTTCTGGGATTCAGAAGGGCAAAAACCTTCAGGGGTTCTTCTATCCTGGTGTTGGGAGGTTTTCCTCCATGTAGAGCATGAAGGGCAGCAGCCTTTAAAGGTTCTCCTTCCTGATGCTGGAAGCTTTTCCTCCACATGGAGGATGAAGGGCAGCAGCCTTTAGAGGTTCTTCTCCTTCTGGATGTTGGGAGGTTTTTCTCCACATGGAGGATGAAGGGCAGTGGCCTTTGAAGGTTCTCTTTTCTGATGCTGGAAGCTTTTCCTCCTCATGGAACACGAAGGGCAGCAGCCTTTAGAGGTTCTTCTCCTTCTGGATGTTGGGAAGTTTTCCTCCACATGGAGCATGAAGGGCAAAAACCTTCCTTAAAAAGGGGTTCCTCTTTTATCCTGGTGTTGGAAGGTTTTCCTCCTCATGGAACATGAAGGGCAGCTGCCTTTAAAGGTTCTCCTTCCTGATGCTGGAAGCTTGTCCTCCACATGAAGGATGAAGGCCAGCAGCCTTTAGAGGTTCTTCTCCTTCTGGATGTTGGGAGGTTTTCCTCCATGTGGAGCATGAGGGGCAAAAACATTCAGGGGTTCCTCTTCTATGCTGGTGTTGGAAGGAGGTTTTCCTCCATGTAGAGCATGAAGGGCAGCTGCCTTTAAAGGTTCTCCTTCCTGGTGCTGGAAGCTTTTCCTCCACATGGAACACGAAGGGCAGCAGCC
>CADDXX010000807.1:194704-216251 GCA_902810485.1 Alauda arvensis
GAGCATGAAGGGCAGCAGCCTTTAAAGGTTCTCCTTCCTGATGCTGGAAGCTTTTCCTCCACATGGAGCATGAAGGGCAGCAGCCTTTAGAGGTTCTCTTTCCTGATGCTGGAAGCTTTTTCTCCACATAGAATACGAAGGGCAGCAGCCTTTAGGGGTTCTTCTGGATGTTGGGAGGTTTTCCTCCATGTGGAGCATGAAGGGCAAAAAACTTCAGGGGTTCCTCTTCTATCCTGGTGTTGGAAGGAGGTTTTCTTCCACATGAAATATGAAGGGCAGCAGCCTTCAGAGGTTCTTCTGGATGTTGGAAGCTTTTGCTCCATGTGGAGGATGAAGGCCAGCAGCCTTCAGAGGTTCTTCTCCTTCTGGATGTTGGGAGGTTTTCCTCCACGTGGAGCATGAAGGGCAAAAACCTTCAGGGGTTCCTCTTCTATGCTGGTGTTGGAAGGAGGTTTTCCTCCATGTAGAGCATGAAGGCAGCAGCCTTTAAAGGTTCTCCTTCCTGGTGCTGGAAGCTTTTCCTCCACATGGAACACGAAGGGCAGCAGCCCTTAGGGGTTCTTCTGGATGTTGGGAGGTTTTCCTCCACGCAGAGCAAGAAGAGCAGCAGCATGGGAACACCTTCACAGGTGTTTTTCCCTGGTGTTGGAAGGAGGTTTTCCTCCTCCACGTGGAGCAGCCTGTAAAGGTTCTTCTCCTCTCTGATGGGGAGCAGTGTCTGGGTTTGGAAAGACAGGTGTCTGCTAAGGAAGGCAGGAGCCTCCCTTGGAATGGAGAATGCAAACCCCCTCCCTCTGAATTATTATAAATTTGAAATTAGGGGCTCTCAGGGAAAGAGATGGGAATAGGAATAACAGTTCTTTACTTGGAGAATTAAAATAAAAATACAGGAGTAAAAAAAAGCAAAACAAACCAAACAAACAAACAAAAAAAAAAACCCAAGCAAACAAACAAACAAAAAACCACTGCCAGAGTGAGAACACAACCTGACACTGTTGTTCAGGGGGTTGGGAGCAGCCCAGTCCAGCCCTCCTGCAGTGCCAGAGGTGGCTCTGTTGGAGCAGAGATGATCCTGTAGAAGGGTGTAGGTTTCTCTGAAGGTGCAGTGGTGCTGAGATGGGTCTGGTCTCCTCTGGAATCCAGTGCAAACAGGGGCTGTGTTGTTCCAAATCTCCGATTTTTATCCAGGTTGGAATCCTTGCTCTTCCCCAGGTTGGAATGCTTGGCTCCTCCCTCACCTGCTGGGTGAGCAGATTTTGGCCTCATTGTCTTGCAGTTAAATGGGAAATCTTTACAAATGTCTTGATTTTCTCCCCTTTTTAGAGAGGGAGGAATTGCTGCAGCCACAGCTCCTGATTTCTAGCCCTACAGGGTGAATTTGGGCAGGAATCAATGTTCTTTTATTCCATGTTTTTCTCCCCATATTTCCTTTTCTCTCCAACCACTCCCATCCCAACCCAAGTCCCAGCACAGCTTCAGCAGGGAGAGCTGTGCCAGGTCCAGAATTTCATCCCTTCTCCTGTGCATGGACTCAGGTGAAGGAATCACTTGCAATAAGCCTGGGAGAGGTGTTTGGGTTGGAACAGATCACAAATCCCATCCCATTCCCACCCCATCCATGGGCAGGGACACCTCCCACTGTCCCAGGTGGATCCAAGGCCCAATGTCCAACCTGGCCTTGGACATTCCAGGGATCCAGGGGCAGCCACAGCTGCTGTGGGAATTCCATCCTCTAATATTCCCCTTTCTATGAATGTGGTTTATTTTTACCCCTRTTCTGAACAGAGTGATAATGTAATTTTTTTTTCCCTCCACACAATTGAGTGGATTCCTGGGATTGGGCTCCAATTCCTGATATCTGGCTGCTGTTCATGCTGGTGGTGCATGAAGTGCAATTAATACCAGCTGGTTTTCCTAAACAAGGCAAACAAAGGCAGGGAGAAGTAAAAAGACTTGAGAAAGACCAAGCGTGTTTCAAATGTTTGGAATTTTTTATTCCCCCAGTATTCCAGTGCCAAGAGCTGCACAGAGCAGGGGGGCTGTGATTAGACAGAAGCTCTTTCCAGCTGACACACACACTCTCTTACTCTGCTTTTTTTTTTTTCACAATTTTAGAAGGTTTAAAAAATCTGCATAAAGCCAATTTTATTGGTAATAATTGCTTTTCAGATATTGTAATTTGATATAGAAAATTGTTATTAATAATAATTTTATTGTTTCTATATGGAAGTAGGTTTCCTGTGCCCAGGGAAATTGGGGCTGCCCCACCCCTGGAAGTGTCCAAGGACAGGTTGGAGCACCCTGGCACAGTGGGAGGTGTCCCTGCCCATGGCAGGGGTGGGATGAGGGGGGATTTAGGGTCCTYTCAACCCAGCCCTTTCCAGGATTTTCCAATTCCTAATTTCAGATCCCAGCTCCATTTGCTGTGGAATTGCTGATCCTTTTTGGTTCTGGCTCAGCTCTTCAGGGCTTTGGCCTTAGGCTCAGACTCCTCTTTGGGGTCAGAAGTGACTCTTGGGGCTGTGCTGAAAGCCCTGGGATTAAATCAGCCCCAGCCAAGGACCATGGGCAGCCATTCCCTGKTTCCTGCTTTGTCTCTGGTGCTGGGACTTTGGATTGGTGTGGTGGGGTTAACCTGGGCTGGCCTCCTCTGGAGCCAGGGGTCACTGTTTGGGACCCTCTGGACCTTCTCCTTGAAGCGTCTCATGGTTTTGCTGGGGGTCTCCGTGGGGGTTGGAGCTTTCTCCATCAGCTTCTCAATTTCCCTGATCACAGCTTCCGGTTCTGCCCAGAGCAGCTCCAAACCCTGCTCCTTGTGCTGCTGGAGACCTTGTGGGGACCCTCCAAGGAGTTCCTCTCTCTAGAAAGGAGGGTGACAGCACCTTCTGGCCACGTTTCCTGGGAGTTGTGCTCAGCTCAGCCCCTCCTTSTCCATCTGGTGCCACTCCCTGTGCCCTGGCAGGACCCTGGCCATGGCTGCTGCTGGCACTGGGACAGGACAGGCCCTGGCAGGGCACAGAGCGTGCTCTGGGGCTGCAGATCAGCCAGGAGACCCCTTGGTGACAGCCATGGTGTCTTGGTTTGAAAGGCATCTGCCAGGGAAAGCTGGAGATTCCCTTGGAATGGAGAATGCAAACCTCCCCCCTCTGAATTATTATACATTTGAAATTAGGGGCTCTCAGGGAAAGAGATGGGAATAGGAAAAACAGTTCTTTACTAGGAATATTAAAAATTAAAATGTACAAAAAAAATGAAACCAAAACAAGAGAAACCACTGCCAGAGTGAGAACACAACCTGACACTGTTGGTCAGAGGGTTGGGAGCAGCCCAGTCCAGCCCTCCTGCAGTGCCAGAGGTGGCTCTGTGGGAGCAGAGAGGATCCTGGAGCAGGGTGCAGTTCCTTCTGAAGGTGCAGGGGTGCTGAGATGGATCTGGGCTCCTCTGGGAATGCAGAGCACACAGGGGCTGTGTTGTTCCAAATCTCAGATTATATCCAGGTAGGAATGCTGGTCTCCTCTGGGAATGCAGAGCAAACAGGGGCTGTGTTGTTCCAAACCTCAGATTATATCCAGGTGGGAATGCTGGGCCCCTCTGGGAATGCAGAGCACACAGTGGCTGTGCTGGTGTTCCAAGGCTCAGATTATATCCAGGTAGGAAGGCTGGGCTCCTCCCCCTGAGTGGAGCCTCTCCCAATGGGATGATGGAATTTTCTCAGCCTGCAGGGAGCCCCAATGGCCCATGAACAGCAGAGATCCCCCAGGAGCGAGGGTGGGTCCTTGAAGAGCTAAAGAACACAGCACAGCTGGTTTAACAGCTGGCCCATTCACAGAATATCACCCTGCAGTTATGAGGGATGGGTCATGGAAGAGATAAACACCTCCGCAGCTGGTTCCAACAGATAAAAACAGAGTCCATACTCCTGGTTACATCTTGAATTGCAACCCAAGCCCCAGGTGACCCTGAGCTTCCTTTGGGAAGGGCCTCAGCTGTCCCCCAGGGAAAGGGGAGCCCAGCCAGGTGTGGGATCAGCCCCTCTGATTGCAGGATTGGGGCTTTACCCCAATTCCCGAGCTCCCTCCTTCCCCTCCCATCCCAGCAGCCCAGGGTTTGGAACTTCCAACAGGGTTCATTTCAGTGCAGCTCTGGGCTTGGTGGGGCTGTCAGCACAGAGACAAATAAATATTTGCTTCTCACTTAGCAACCTGAGCTAAATTCTGACAGAAGTAGGTGTTGTGTCTTCTTCTGGGTGAGAGGGAGGAGCAGAGTCGAGTAACCATGGCTGCAGCAGGGCTGAGGGCTTGGGCTGGATCCCGGCACTTCCAATGGCCCTGCTCAGCCCCTGGATGTTCCCAGCCCCTGGATGTTCCCTTTCCTTCACCACACTGGGGAACCTGGGCTCAAATTCAGGTGTTAATGGCATTAATGTCAGCTCCCAGTGACCCAGCCTGGACTCAGTGCTGGCCCCCCAGGAGAGGGTTTAAAGCAGCTCTTCACAGGCACACCCACAGCTCTTTGCTTTGGAAGTGCTTTCTTGCTTCCTGACCCTAAATCCTGACTCTGCAYGAGCCACTGGAGGTTGGGAACAGCTCCCAGTGGGATTTCCTGGTGCTCTGGGATATCCACAGTGAGCACAACTGGGACAGTCGGTGGAGTTACACTTGAGTGTGTTTAGAACCAAACTGGATGAAATCTGGAGAGGAGCAGGACAGTTTTAGTGTCCTGATCTATTGGATCCTGGGGCTGGAGCACCTGGAGAGGCTGAGGGAGCTGGGAAAGGGGCTCAGCCTGGAGAGGCTCAGCCAGCAGTCCTATTCCTTCCCTTTCCAGCAATCCCATTCCTTCCTGTGCCTTCAATCCCATTCCTTCCTATTCCAGGAATCCCAATCCTTCCCATTCCAGCAATCCCATTCCAGCAATCCCATCCCTTCCCTTTCCAGCAATCCCAATCCTTTCCTTTCCAGCAATCCCATTCCTCCCCATGCTAGCAATCCAAATCCTTCCCATTCCAGAAATCCCATTCCTTCCCTTTCCAGCAATCCCAATCCTTCCTGTGCCAGCAATCCCATTCCAGCAATCCCATTACTTCCCTTTCCAGCAATCCCATTCCTTCCCTTTCCAGAAATCCCATCCCTTCCCATTCCAGCAATCCCATTCCAGCAATCCCATCCCTTTCCATTCCAACAATCCCATTCCTCCCCATTCCAGCAATTCCAGTCCTCCCCATTCCAGCAATCCAAATCATTCCCTTTCCAGCAATCCCATCCCTTCCCTTTCCAGCAATCCTATCCCTTCCCGTGCCTGGGCTCCACCATCCCGGGGTGGCTCCTCCTTCCCCTCTCCCACACGGAACTCTCACACTCCATTTTTCGCTCCCCTCTCCAGGTGGAGGTGCCCCTGTGGATTTTTCCAATCCGGCTCCTTGTTCCCGATAATTGTCTGCGAGGCTGCTCTGACAGCCTGTGAACGGGGTGTGATGTCCATAATCAGCCGGGGAGAGCTGCAGCCTCCCACTGCCTCGCCTCTCTCCTGCTCAGGGCAGCCAGGAGACGCTCAGGAGCTGCGGGAAGTGGGGAGAGGGATGAGAGGGGATAGAGCCTGGCCTGGCTCCCTCCTCCAGGGGAGCAGGAGAAAATCCTGGTGATCAACTTCTGTTAAAAATCAAATTTAAGTGTGAAATGAAGCAGTGCCTGGCTCTGAAGTCTGCATCTCTCTGCTCAGAGGCTCCTGTTCCTGCACATCCCTTTCTCTCCTCATTCTTGGATTGCAGAAGGGAATGGTTGCATCCCTCAGAGTGGGAACTCAGCCTGGCAGGTCCTCCAAGGAGCCCAGAAATCCCTGGAGCTGCCATTCCCAAAGGCACAGCCTTGAGCCTTGGGTGCAGTGGGAGACAAGGACACGGGGTTCTCTGGGAATGCTCCCAGTGCCCATCACCATCTGTCCCTGGAGCTGGGAGCACCTGGCACTGCTGGGTCCTGCCAGGCCCATCCCTGGCCAGGCTGGGCACAGGGAGCAGCCTGGGATGGTGCAAGGTGTCCCTGCCCATGGCAGGGGGTTGGAAGTAGATGATCCTTAGGGTTCCTCCCCACACAACTTGCTCTGGGATTCCGTGACTGCCCCTCCCAAACTCCATGTGCCTCTCTGCAGTGTTTTCTCTCTTGTTTCATTGGGATGTCTCCATTTCCAGCAGYTTTGTACTCATCCCTTCCTTTCCCTCTGCCCCAGCCCATCCCCAGGGCCCCCAGGAGTGCTGCTGCCTCTGGACAGGATCCAGGTGCATGGAAAACTTGGTGTGAGACAACACCTTCTTGTCTTGGCCATGGCCCCTCATCCTCCTTCCTCCCAAACCATCTCCCAAACAAAGTTTCCCTTGTTCTCAGCATGAATCCCACTTTTTTCCAGCCTTGTTCCAGGCTACACCATTTTCTTCCCTTGGAGCATCCAACTGTGGGGCTGCTGTGGTCATCCCTCCTGGAATTGTCTTGGGAGTGATGTTTCCTCCTTCCCTYACTCCTGCTCCTCTCCAACTTCCTTCCCCACTCGGATCCTTACTGCTTTCCCTTCCCTTGGAYTCCTCCACTCTGTTCTCCTTGGCTTGGGAAAGCTCCAGTTGGGAAAGAGCCCAGTTTTCCATCTCTCTGCCTCCATCTTCACCCCCCAGCCCTAATGAAGGAGTTTTTTCCTTCCTTCTCCTAATGCTCTTTTCTCCAGCTTGGCTCAATGGGACTCCTCAGATCCAATTAGTTCCAATCCAATCTGGTGACTGGGGGATGAGGGATAACCTCCTTTGGAGCCAGTCCCTCTTTCCAAGTTGACTTTGCAGGTCCCTTGGAGCAGCCAGCTCCAGCTGCAGGGCTCAGGGATGCCCTGGAGCTGAATCCCTTAAATCAGTGGAGATTTCTCCAGCACARTCCATGAATTCTGGAGAGTGGCTCAGCAACCTTTGGGTGGTGTCATCTACCAGCCAATGCTCACTGGGCTCCYGAGATTCCTTTATTTTGTACAAATCCCCTCCCAATATGAAGTGAAAGAACTCCTTGGATGGATTTACTGCTCTAGGCTGGGCTTAAGAGGTGTGGGCTTGGCCATTGCCAATGTCAGGCTTCAAAAATCTTCATAAATGGCAGAAAAAAGCTGGGAAATTTTTAAAAATTCCCATGTTTTAGAATTGGTGTCTTGGTAGACAATAGAAGTTTTTGAGACAAGAAGAAGAAGAGGAATCAGAAATGTTGATCTCTGAAAGTGTCTGATGGCTTCAGAGTGTGGTGATGTCACAAATGCCGTCCTGCTGAGGGAATGTTGTTGATGCTGGAACAAAACTGGGAGCTAAAGAAATGGCAGGAATTCTTGGCACTGAAGGAGGAGGGAGGGAGGGGAGGGCAGAGTGCTGCCAGAGGCACAGGGGAGCCCTGGGTGAGGTTTCTCTCCCACTGACAGTGTTTGATCCTGGTTTTGTTGTGTGGGATATTTGGAAATGTTGGTGTCACTTATCCTTGGGTCCATTCATGTGTCCCTGTGTCCACTCAATTGTCCCTGTGCTGAGTCACATGTCCCTGTGTCCACTCCTGTGTCCTTGTGTCCACCCGTGTGTCCCTGTGTCCACTCAATTGTCCCTGTGTCCACTCATGTGTCCCTGTGTCCACTCAATTGTCCCTGTGCTGAGTCACATGCCCTTGGGTCCAGTCCTGTGTCCCTGTGTCCACTCACATGTATCTGTGTCCACTCACATGTCCCTGTGTCCAGCTCCCCCTGGCTCCCTCAGCCACATCAAGGGAGTTCTCTGGAGGAGGGAACCACAACCAACCAGGCGGTTGGAAGAAGCTGGATTTGCTTGGGGTCACAGTGCAGGAATTTGCACTGTGGGCGACTCCTCATCCCTGGAAGTGTCCAAAGCCAGGCTGGACACCGGGGCTTGGAGCAGCCTGGGGCAGTGGAAGGTGTCCCTTGGCTGTTCTTTAAGGTCTCTTCCCACCCAAACCATTCTGGAATTCTGTCAAACACTGGAGCAGATTGCCCAGAGCAGTTGAGGTGCAAAGGGATCCATGGGATARGAGGAAGCAGCTTCAGGCTGTGCCAGGGAAGGTTTAGGTTGGATATCAGGAAGAATTCCTTCACCAAAAGGGTTGTCAAGCACAACTGCCCAGGGCAGGGGTGGAGTCCTCATCCCTGGAGGAATCTCAAAGCTGTGATGGTGGCCCTTGGGGACATGGGGAGTGGTGGCCTGGGCAGTGCTGGGAATGGTTGGATTTGATCTCAGAGGGCTTTTCCAGCCTCAGTGGTTCTGTGGTTGTGCCAGGTTTGGTGAGGTGAATCCCCCCTGATTCTGTTCCATGCCCAGTGCTGCAGATCCCGCTCAGTGACACAATAATAAACCTGGGGTTGGTTTTTAGTGATGGATTTGCCTCACCAGCGTCCTTCGGCCAATCCCAAGTAATTAAACTCATTAACATCTTGATGGCCCTTTTGCTTTGGTGGCCTGAGGCTGAGCAGTTCCTGCCCTGTTCACCCTCATCCCCCCTCGTGGCCTGTGGGAAGGAGCTCACAGATCAGCTACAGCAATTCCCAAACTGTGGAAAACAAACCCTCATTAGTTCCTATATCCAGTCCTTGTGCTGAGCCTTTGGGAGATGGGATTTAATCTCCAGCAATATTTMATTTCATATTCCCGGCAGGGGGGTTGCTGTGAGTGGGGACTGAGTTCATCACACTAAATCTGGAAGTAAAATGTTTTTATTTCACTGCCCTCACAGTGGTGCCTCTCCCAGGCTCAGCTTTTCTCTTTCCAAAGCTGCTGCCCTTCCCCTTCATRGTCAAATCCTCCCTCAAACCTCCAAGCAGGGGCTGCAAACCCAACAAAATTTGTCATGGGCACAGATTAACTGTATCCAGACTAAATACCCAAATCCGTGGGGCAGAGCAGCAAAGCCAGGCTWAAAACTGGCTTCTCTTAAAGCCACACATTTTAGACTGTGTCACAGTTTCTGGASGTGTTCAGACTTTGAAAAAGATCTAAAAAATGTAAAAAATTAAAAATGTAAAAAAAAAATTAAAATAAAAAAATCATTCAGTCACTTTTGAAAGGGAATGAGTTCAAGACAAGCCCTCACTGCTGTCCAGACTAAGCAGGATCACTGTGGCTTTCTTGGGCTCAGCTCTAGAACTGCGTTTACTGAGTCCAAGGGGAGGAACTCCTGCTTGGGGTCTGGGTGAAAACCTTGTGAAAGGCTCTGGAAATATTTCCTGGGGCTGGAGAGGCAGCTCTGTGTCTGTGTAGGGCTTTCCCAGCAGTTGAGCTTCTCCACCTCTTCCTGCTGGGATGTGCTGGGATGGGCTGGGATGTGCTGGGGCATGCTGGGATGTGCTGGGATGTTCCAGGATGTGCTGGGATGTACTGGGATGTGCTGGGATGTGCTGGGATGTTCCAGGATGTGCTGGGATGTACTGGGATGTGCTGGGGCTGTGCTGGGGTGTGCTGGGATGTGCTGGGATGTGCTTGGATGGGCCGGGGTGTGCTGGGATGGGCTGGGATGTGCTGGGGTGTGCTGGGGTATGCCGGGATGTTCTGGGATGTGCTGGGGTGTGCTGGGTGTGCTGGGATGTGCCAGGATATACTGGGATATGCTGGGATGTGCATGTACACAAAGTACATTCTCCCAGGCTTCTCTCTGATTTTTAACCCCCCAAATTGGTGTTTTCTGGCAGCTTTTTGGTTTTAGTCGATTTTTTTAAAAAGTTTTGCTGCATTTTGGGCTGAAAACATTTCACCAGACTTTGCTCAAGGCTCTGTTTCCAGCTGAAAATTCCCGGGTTGGAGCTGTCGGGTTTTGTTTGTGCATTTGGGGTTTTTTTTTGAGGGATGATGAAAAAGAGAAGATACTGTGAGGAAGAGTCACTTAAGGACAGAAGCYGTTCCCCATGAATAGCTCTGGTTAATTTTTGACCCCCCCTTGTGCACGAAGCCAATTTTGATGGAGACTCTCCCAACTTTCAATGTTACCAATGTGAAGCTCAGGAGGCAGCAACTCCTCTGTGCTGTTACTGTGAACATCCACAACCACTCCCAGAAAAATCCATGAAAATCTGTGGAGAGCTCTGCATTGTTCAAGGGTTGGACAAGGCAACAAACACAAATTCGTGCTTGTAATAAGCTTTAAATCCCAAATGTTGGCCCTGGGTGGGGTTGTGTAGTGCAGACCCTTGGAGAAGGAATTGATGGTGTTGGGCCACCCCCAGCTCTGAAATCTGGGCTTTTCCCAGCGAGGCGGGGACTGCCAGTCCCAAGGGTTTTGTGGTGGATGGGGAAGATGGCAGTGAACTGGGCAAAAACCCAGCCAAGGGCATTTCCAGAAGGACTGGATGGTGTTGGAGTGGTTTCTGGCTTATCTTTGAGCTGTGTTTAAACCCAACAGCTGGGTTCAGCCTTCCATAGAAACCCAACAGCTGGGTTCAACCCTTCATTTAAACCCAGTGCTGGGTTTAACCCTTCATTTAAACCCGACAGTTGAACTCAACAGTTGAACCCAATGGTTTGGTTCAGTTCAATGGTTGGGTTCAGCACTTTGGATAAACCCAACCGTTGGGTTAAACCCTTCATTAAACCCAATGGTTGGGTTCAATACAGTGGTTGGGTTCAACATTTCATGTAAACCACAAGCTGGGTTCAATCTTTCATTTAAACCCAAGCGTTGGGCTCAACCCTTCACTTAAACTCAAGAGTTGCGTTCAAAACTTATTTAAATGCAAGAGCTGGGTTCATTTAAGCCCAATGGTTGGATTCAGCCTTTCATATAAACCCAAGAGTTGGGTTCAGCCCTTCTTTTAAGCCCAAGGGTCAGGTTCAATCCTTAATTTAAACCAAATGGTTGGGTTCAATCCAATAATTTGGGTTCAACATTTCGTATAAACCCAAGTTGGGTTCAACCCTTCAYTTAAACCCAAGAGYTGGGTTCAACYCTTCRTTYAAGACCAARRGTTGGGTTCAACCCTTGTTTTAAGCTCAACAATTGGATTTAACCCTGTATTGACTGAAGGGCTGAGCCCAGCACAGCCACACCCTGCAGCTGGGGGGGAGGTTTAATTCTCAATCACCTCTTCCTGGGGAGAGCCCCCAGACTGTGCCCCTGCCCTGCTCTGCCCATTAACCCTCTGCTCCCCTGCTTYGTTTCTCTCCACCCCAAGGTGGGCCTTAATGTCCTGATCCAGAGAGCAAACAAGTTCACCCCGGCCACGCGGCTCCTGATCCAGAGGTTTGTGCCATTCCCTGCTGTCGGTAAGGAAAAACTCCTTCTCTTCGTGTTCCAGGGGGTGGCTGCAAACCTGCAGGGGCCACTGGGGTGGGCACAGCTCCTTCCTTCCTGCTCCTGTCCCCTCAGTGCTGGGCCCTGGGCTGGGGCAGGCCAGGGATGGGGCTCTGCAAAGCGGAATTTTGGCAGGAAAGTGCTGCAAAGCTGCAAAGCTCCTCAGGCTCTTCACTTTGCACCCTGGAGCAGCTTCAGAAGTGATCAGCACTGGCTGCTCCTYGACCATTCCGTTCTGAGAGCATTTCATTTGCAAGATCTGGGTGTGAGCTGTGTCAAATCCTCGACTCAGCAGCAGCACTGTGGTTATTTTCCAATAAAATGCAGAGAAATGGTTCTGCTCGGGATGTGCAGGGTTCTGGGAGGCACTGATTGAAAGCAGCCCCGAGGGTGTGCAGAGCTGAGGCTGCTCCTGGCGTGGTGGAGCCTTTTATGGGTGTTTTGTCAGCCCTGTGTTTGAGGGAAGGGGTGCCCTGGGCTCAGCCTTTGCTGGGCCCTGTGGTTCCAACTCCAAAGGCTGAGTTATTTCAGCCCTGGAGAAAGCACCAGTGCCTTTGGGGTAATTTTTGGTGTAGGCTTTTTTATTTACTGAGAGGGTGTAAAAAATTGCCCAGGCATGGAGGGAATCACTAAAAATTGGGGTTTGTTCCCTGTTCAGGTTCCTTTTCCAGCCATTTAATGCCAAATTTTCCTGTCAGRTTTTTCCTTTGCTGTGCAAGTGCCACAGAGCTCTCCTGAGCCCTTTCCCTGTTCTGCTGCTCYCACTTCCTCTGGTCTTTCTGCTCCTTTTTGAACAGGGAACTGGTTTTTGTGTCCCTCCACCCTCAATTCCTGAATTACTGGATTTTTTCCCCTCTTTTCTGCCAGAAAAGCAGCTGCTTGCCCTTCCTGCAGAGCAGGGGGGACAGGGCTGTGCTCTGGGGGTTGCACTGAGCACTTTCCTTGCACACAAGGGATCTGTGGGCATTGCTGTTGTTCTCCTGGGACTTTTCTGGGATCTSTTTTAGAGGGATTCAGCTTCCCTGGGGTTTTTATAACCAGGGGAGCACGAGGGGTGAGTTCAAGCCCCAGGAGGCAGAGTCTGAGTCAAAGCCACCCAGGAATTCCTTGCTGCAGGGCTGATCTGCTTTCACACCAAGGTGTTTGTGTTGGCAGTGATTGAGGGCCCAGAATTAATTTGTTTAGCCTGTGATTAATTCTCCAGCTAATATTTTATTTGTCGTGCTTCGTTACGAGCCAGGAGGACATCAGGGATCCTCCCACTAATTGCTGCTTGGTGCTTTGCAGACCTGGGCTAACCCTTAATTAAGATGTGTCTTCCCAATTGCTTTGGAACCTCCAGCCCCAGCAGAAAGGCAGAAATTCTCTGTTTCTGCCTGAAAAGCCAAACACTGGGGTAAAGCTCTTGCTCCAGAAAACCCAGGGGTTTAGTGCTGGATCTGGCAGTGATGCTGGAGTGTTGGACTGGGTGATTTAGAGGTTTTTTTCAGCCTTAATAATTCTGTGATTCTGTGAAATTAAAGAGTTTTCCCCATCCCTTCCTTGCCTTCCTCTCCCCTGACCAGAGCTGGGCTGGTTGGGGGCAGCTGGAGAACTGGAGGGACATCCAAGCCTGAGGAACCCATCCCAAGGGGAGAGGGAGGTCTGGGGAGGAGCAGCTGCTGCTGCTGGGGTGGAGGGCAGCCCAAACTCCAYCAGGGATGCTCATGAGGAGCTTTGGGAAGCTGGGATGGGCACTGGGAAAGGTCCTGGTGCCCTCAGGGAGCTCAGGGTCTGCTCCAGGTCGTGCAGGGGTTGTGTCTGCACCATCACCATCCCACCTTCCACACCAGAGCTGCTGCCTCAGGCCCTGCCCTCTGCCTCCTCCAGGGTTTATTTGGAGCAGCTGAGAAATCCCAAATTGTCCAAGAAATCCCACCCAGGTCCAGGAAACCAACCCAGGGCAGCAGCTCCTGGAGGTGGCCAAGGCCCTGCAGAGCCCAAGGCTGCCCCTCTGGAAAAGGGGATTGGGATTGGGATTGAGCATCCCCTGGGGTGAAGGGTTCCATGGGAGGAGCAGGAAAGGGAAGGAGGGTCTTGGAGGCTGAATTTGAGCAGGGAGGGGCTGGATCCTCTCTCAGAGGTGAGGAGGGGAAGGATCTCAGTGCCCAGGGAGCCAAATTCACCCTTTTCTTCCCCAGAACTGGCTGTGAACAGCTGTCCCCAGGCCAGGGTGTCACTGCTGAGGGTGTGCTTCATGCTGGAGATGTTAATGGCCAAAAAAACCGCTTAGAAAACCCCAAAAATCACATCCCAAACCTGATGTGAAGGAAATTAAAGCCAATAGAAAGAGAGAAGGGAGAGAGAGGAAGGATTTCTCCTCCTTGGGCTTTTTTGTGTGTGTGTGTGGTTAAAACTGTTGTGTTTAGGTGATGCCCAAGGACAGATTTAGAATGTGGAAAGCACCCTGGGATAGAAAAAAATACCTCCAACCCCCCAGGAGTGGGGTGGTGGCCTGGTTTGGAGCCCCAGTTGCTGGTGAGCCTCGGAGCGCTGTCACAGCCCCATTATCCCAATCTCCTCCCAAACCCTGCAGATCACTCTGTCTGCACACACATTCATTTATTCCTCATCCCCCATGTGTCTGAGACGTCCCTGGAATCCAAGTTTAGCCATAATTAGCAGAGCTTTCTGCTCTCCCAGGAAGCAGAAGGGGAGCGGGGACGTGAGCGGCTCGGCTCAGGCTGGGAGCAGCTTTGGGGTTTGGGACCAGGGCAGGGCATCCAGAGCCTTGGGAAAGCTCTGCTCACCCCATCCTGGGTCTGTCAGCAGCTCGGGGTGTCCCTGGCCAGAGCAGCTCTGCTGGGCTGCTTCATCTGCTCTGCTTTGATTGACAACGAGAGGGACGGGGCACCAGAGTGTTAAAAATAAAAAATAAAAAAAAAACACAACCAAACCCAGGGGCTAAACTTTCTTTAAATGAAAGGCCTTGTTTTGTGTTTTTTGATCTGGGCTTCAGGAGCTGAAGGGTTGGGAACACAGATCTTTTGATAGATGGGAAGAGTGGTCTGGTAGTTGGAATATTAAAGAGAGAGACAGAGTGTGCGTGTGTGTGTGTTCCTCTCCCTCGCGAGTGGAAGGAGCATTTGTCACCACAAATCATCCTTGATTGCACAGAGCTGCCTTCAGAGAGGGCTCACCCACCCACCACCCTCAAAAAATTAGACATTTGTTATATGACATGAATTGAGATTAATTAGCGAATATTAACCCATCAAGCCGTGCACAAACACATTTTTGGAAGGCACTGGTGCTTGCAGCAACAGTGGGYTTGTCTCAGCTCTGGGTGGAAAGTTTGCAGGGAAATGTGCTGTGGGGGGTGCTGGAAAATGCCACCTGATCAGCCCAAAAGTTCTGTGGGAATTTGCTTTGGGAGAAGTTGGGAAGTGCCTGAACCCCGGGGAGGGGGGTGCTCAACCCCAGCTCCTGATCAGACCTGAGAGACWGAATTTGGGRTCATCTCGAGGCCTCAAAAAGCCACAGGCTGGGCAAGGAGGAGGGGTCAGAAATGTCCTGGGGCAKGGAGCCATTTCTCCCCAAAAATGTGTGGAGTCATGGCGTGGTTTGGGCTGGAAGGAGCCTCAGAGACCATCTAGGTCCATTTAGAACTTCCTGTTTGCCCTTATTGTCCATGGGGAAAAAAAAATAAATATTGGTTATTGTTCTCCTTGAGAATCCCATCTGTTTTTGGGATCAGAGCAGCTCACCTCAGCAGTTTGAGGGAAGGAGATCTGGGGGCCTGTCAGGGACTGAGGGAAGGAGATCTGGAGGCTGTCAGGGCAAAGGGAAGGAGCTCTGGAGGGCTGTGAGGGCAGGGACTGAGGGAAGGAGATCTGGAGGGCTGTCAGGGCAAAGGGAAGGAGATCTGGAGGGCTGTCAGGGCWAAGGGAAGGAGATCTGGAGGCTGTCAGGGCAAAGGGAAGGATTCTGGAGGGCTGTCAGGGCAAACAGAAGCTGCCAGTGGGGACTGAGCAGGGCTGATCCTCCTGCCTTTGTCCTCTCCAGCCAGTGCCAACATCTGCAACGTGGTCCTGATGAGGCACACGGAGCTGGAGGAAGGAATCGACGTCCTGGACAGCAACGGGAACATCGTTGGCTCTTCCAGGGTTGCTGCCAAACATGTGAGTAGCAGGGAGCTGGGACACGGCTGGTTCCAGGCTCAGCACATCCCACAGCCACTGGAATCCATGGCTTTGAGAGCTGGGAATGGAGAGATCCAGAGAACACGGATTTGTGTCGTGCAGGGAGGTTTGGAAGGGCACAGGYTGGCATTGGGAAGATCCATTGGGAAGATCCTGTGCCTGATGCTTCCACAGGAATTCTTTGTGGAATACCCAGCAAAGTTCCCTCACACCTGAGGAGGACTCAGGCTCTGAGCTGAGCAGCTTCTCACCCCTGCATTACAAACAAAGCCAGATGTTCAGACCCTGCTGAACACCTGGATTGCTCTCCCTGTGACCCCCTCAGTGCCACCTGCCTGGAACCGTTCCCTCCCCATCCCTGGCTGCAGCTYTGGCTCCTGAGCACGCCCTGAGCTGTTGTTTGCAAGTGGGCTCTCAGCTGAGCTGTGGAGCTGTGCTGAGCACACGCCCAGGCACAGGAGTTAATAATATAATGCTTGGCATTTCCCTCCCTCCTTCTGTCCAAGGCWCTCGGAGACAGCAATTAATGCACAGCTCCRCAGGGCTCGGCAGGAACGGGGAGMTCTCRGAGAGCTCTCCATATTGTTGGTGARCAGGGGGATTCAAACAATCTGCTGAGGGGCTCACAGACACTCCTTGGAGCCAGGTTCCCATTAACTGGCTCCAGGACCCACTGTCCCCTCTCCRTCCTGATGGCTGGAAGGGAAAATGAAGATGAAAGGTGCAGGTGCTGTGAGAGCAGCGTGGGTGGAGCTTGGACAGAAAATTGGGGAGTTCTGGGAACTTCTGCTCAGCTGCCATCCAATCCCAGCTCTGCTTCCTGGAGAGGTGAATGCTGGGTTTTGTCACGTAAAAGGTGGCAGATCCTCAGTGTGACACAGCTGTCCCTGTGGGAGGGGTTGTTGTGATGGAGATGTCCCCGTGGCATAAAATCATGGAATGCTTTGGATGGAGGGGACCTTAAATCCCATCCCATTCCCATCCCACCCATTCCATGCTCAGGGACACCTCCCACTGTCCCAGGTGGATCCCAGTGTCCAACCTGGCCTTGGACATTCCCAGGGATGCAGGGGCAGCCCCAGCTGCTCTGGCAATTCCAGCCCAGCCCCTCCCCACCCTCCCAGGCAGCAATTCCTGCCCAAGATCCCAGCCCAATCTGCCCTTTGCCACTGGGAAGCCATTGCCTGTGTGCTGTCCCTGCAGGCCTTGTCCCCAGCCCCTCTGCAGCTCTCCTGGAGCCCCTTGAGGCCCTGCCAGGGGCTCTCAATAAATCCAAATCCCACTTGGGTTGCTCCTGGTGGTCCTGGCAGGAAGGAGGAATGGGTGCAGGCACAGCTGCAGCCCCATGGTTGGGGTTTTTGTGGGAGGGGAGAGCCCTGTGCCACAAATCCCTGTAATGGATGAACCAGCAGGGACTGGGAACAGCTCCTGGGGCAGCAGGGAGGAGCTGCACTCCCCCAATGGGGCTGAAATCCAAACTCAGCTCAGGGAGGAAGGGCTGCAAGGGCTGCTCAGCCCATGGTGGGGTATTGCCCCCACATTTCCCCTACATTGCCCCCACAACATTTCCCCCTCAACATTTCCCTGCAGCATTTCACCTACAAATCTCCCCTACAACATTTCCTCTACATTTCCCTACAATTTCTCTCCTTCAGTATTTCTCCTACAATATTTCCCCCTCAACATTTCCCCTACAACATTTCCCTTACATTTTCCCCACAACAGTTCCCTACATTTCCCCTACATTATTCCTCCTACAATATTTCCCCTACATGTCGCCTCCAACATTTCACCTCCAACATTTCCTCCACATTTCCCCTACAATATCTCCCACACAACATTTCCCCCACAACATTTCCTTTAAACATTTCCCCTCCAACATTTCACCTACAGCTTTTCCCCTACAATATTTCCTCCACATTTCTCTACAATATCTCCCCCACACCATTTCCCCACACCATTTCCCCTCCAGGCAGCTCCCTTGCTCCCTCGGGCAGCCCTGCCCTGTCTGTGCAGGAATGTTTTGGGMTGTTTGTTCCCCTCTGGCCACGCCAGGTGAAGTCAGGGAGTCTCTCGTGTGTCTCTGTTTATTTTGGTGGCTCTGTGACCCACAGTGCTGTGAGCACACAGCTSCTGGCAGAGCTGGCAGTGCCTGCTGATCCTCTCATCCCCATCAACAACCCACAGAGCCATTTCTGGCCCGGCAGCTCCATCCTGGCCTTTGTTTGGGRTGTCTGCACGTGTTTATTTTGGTTKKTTTGTTTGTTTTYCTCTGCAGGCTCTGCTGGAAACAGCCCTGACCAGAGTGGTCCTGCCCATGCCTATACTGGTTCTACCTCCCATCATCATGTCCGTGCTGGAGAAGTGAGTGTGCCTGGGGGGGAGGGAGGGGAGGGGAGCTCCTCAGTGGCTGTCAGGCCTTGGTATTGTATGGATTCATGGAATGGTTTAGCTTGGAAAGGTCCTGCAAGGTCATGGAGTCCAACCATCCCCAGCACTGCCAGCACTGTCCCCTGTCCCCAGGTGYCACATCCACGGGGCTCTGAGATCCCTCAGGGATGGGCACTGCAGCCCTGCCCTGGGCAGCTCTTTCAGTGTTTAACAAACCCTTTCCATGGAGGGATTTTCCCCAAATCCAACCTAAACCCTCCCTGGGCTGTTCCCTCTGCTCCTGTCCCTGTTCCCTGGCAGCAGAGTGACCCATCCCTGGCTCTCCCCTCCTGGATTTCTGCAGAGCCACAAGGTTCCCTTTTCAAATTTCATCCACCAAATATCTCTGCTTATTAAATTTTTGTTCATTTTGCTTATTAAATTCTTGCTTATTTTGCTTGTTAAATTCCCACCTCCCATCATTYTGGATCAATGTCCAGCTGAAGTTTTACATTGATGGGATTATCCCAGCTCATCCCTGACACCCCAGCAACTTGAATAACCCATTGTGAGAGGTCAGAGTGAGACAAAACCCTCTGAATTCAGTGGAAAACTGCCCATGATTTCCAGTTCTCCACTTGGCAAACATTAGGGGTTAAAAGGGCTTGGCTGGTGTTCAGCCAGAGATTATCATGGAATTGTTTGGGTAGGAAGAGATCTTCCATTCTATTTATTACCATCTAATTCCAACAAGGAGCAGATTCCAACCCCCCCTAATGTTGTGCAAAACATTTGACTTTTATTTCTTTTTCCTTCTGGACAAAATCTTTGCAGCCTCTTCCCTGCTCCAAGTCCCTCTTGGTCCCCAAGGCAGGATTTACCTGCAGGATTTACCTGCAGGATCTGCTGGGAATGTGCCATGCCTCATCCTGCATTTCTTTACTCTGGAGTAGCTTATTCTGGAGTCATTTACTCAGGGCTTACTCCAAGTCGTGTGTAGGAACTCAGGCTTTGCACTGAGGAGGTTTTGTCTTTAACTGGTTCACATTTAACCATCAAAAAAAAAAAATCAACACCCAGGACAAATGATTTTATTGCTTCAGAGGGTCTTTGCTGGGTACCCACAGCTAAAATCCTTCATGTGCAAAGAAAATKTGGAGAAATTTGTAGAAAACTCCTCTGTAAATGAAGAAATGGTTGTGTCCAGCAGGACAYACTGAGGGCCCATCCTGGGCCATCCCCAAGCTGAAATAAACCTGGCAGTGACATTGCATTGGCACCTGGGGAGAAAATAAAACTGGTGGTGAAATTTGCTCCATTCTCTGCAGCAAAATAAAAGCAATAAATGATTTCTTTGTCCTCGGGGGCATCATAAATCCTTGGGTTGATCTGAGTTCTGCTGAATGCACCTGTGCAGGCCTTACTAAAACTGATTTTATCTGTGAACTTACAGGAGATTGCCCTCAAAAAAAAGAAAAAATCCTCATTTTAACTTATTGAAAGCTTTATGAGAGAAAATGTTTCCTTCTCACTGCCACGAAACTCCGTGGGTATAAAAATACCCAGGCTCTGCTTTTGCCTGCCTGAATCCTCCCCAGGGCTTKGTGCCTGCTTCGTTTTCCATCGAACATCCCTGGATTCCTGGGAGGCTGGGAGTGGGGAGCAGCAGGGATGGGGAATGAGGAGTGGCTTGGCCACGCTGCTGGGGGTGGTGGCACCTCTGGAACCCCCTGGGACACGGGGAGGGTCCCTGTGTGTGCCTGGGGGACCTGGAGTCAGTCACGGGCATTAAAACTGGATCCTGAAGGGCTCAGTCAGAGCTGGAAGCTCTTTTTGGGATAATAAACCTTTGGAGCATTTAGGGGAAAGTGTAACTTTTATACATTTAGTAAGATTTGAGTTTGAGGAGGGTGTTTTTAATGGGGGTGAGATCCAGGGAGGCATTATTGCTTTATTTATAGAAATCCCTACAGGGGCTGCAAGTGGGAAGGGTGAAGGTGTCACTCATTATTGAGAGGGTGGAAATCAGGAGTCACAGTCTGGATCCTCCCATGGATTTGCATTTGGGTATGGGAAGGAAGGGATGGTTCCTCCAATGGATTTGCATTTGGGAATGTGGGAAGTAGGGGATGATTCTGCCACTGGATTTACATTTGGGATTGTGGGAAGTAGGGGATGATTATTCCAATGGATTTGCATTTGGGATTGTGGGGAAGGAAAGGAATGATTCCTCCAAGTAGTCTGAATTTGGGATTGTGGGAGGGAGGGGACAATTCCTCCAATGGATTTGCATTTGGGATTGTGGGAAATAGGGGATGATTATTCCAATGGATTTACATTTGGGATTGTGGGAAGTGGGGGATGATTCTTCCATTGGATTTACATTTGGGATGGTGGGGATGGAAGGGAGCAATTCCTCCAAGCAGTGTGAATTTGGGATACGGGAAGGAGGGGACAGTTCCTCCAAGCAGTGTGAATTTGGGATACAGGAAGGAGGGGACAGTTCCTCCAAGCAGTCTGAATTTGGGATACGGGAAGGAGGGGACAGTTCCTCCAAGCAGTCTGAATTTGGGATACGGGAAGGAGGGGACAGTTCCTCCAAGCAGTGTGAATTTGGGATACGGGAAGGAGGGGACAGTTCCTCCAAGCAGTTTGAATTTGGGATACAGGAAGGAGGGGACAGTTCCTCCAAGCAGTCTGAATTTGGGATATGGGAAGGAGGGGATGATTCCCGTGCCCCGTGTGATCCCAGTGCAGGTGGGTGCTGCTGTCCAGCTGGGTGGGACTCCCAGCCCTGCAGGGCCCAGCCCCTGCTCCCAGCAGGGTTTCAGCTCCCAGGAATTCTCCGTGCCTCCTCTGCACCTCGCTGCTCCCAGGTTTATTTTAAGTGGCCAGTTCCCGGCCGCCGTCTCCCCGCTCGCATCCAGGTCTTCCCTCTCTCCCAGCCATCTCTCCATCTGCATGTTTTAACTCCCCCAGCTGCCTCTCCCGTCTCTTGTGCCATTTTTTTTTCGGCTCTCTTGGCTCCTCTCGTCTCTTTGCCTGCTGTGTATTTTAACTCCCAGGGCCGCCTTCTCTGCTCTCCAAGTGATTCCGCGTTCCCTCCCACCGCCGCGCTCCCATTCTTCCCCATGTTTCATGCATTTCCTGCTGCTTGGACGCTCTGTCGGAGCACTGAACATATAGAACCAATGTTTATTTTCAGCCTGCATATGCCACGCAGGGAACACGGTGTCAGTTATTCCGTGCAGATGTATCCTCATCGAGCTTTTATAAATAATAGCGGCRCTGGCAACTTCGGTGCGGGGAAATATCGGGGGCTGCGGGGTGAGGGTGGCTCTGGAGTGGCACTGGGAATTCTTTGGTGCCTCTGTGTCACACACAGGTGTGGGGACAACTGCACCCACYGCGGGAAGTTTCCCTTTTTCATCCCTTTATTCCCTGCGTTCAGGCACTTCCATGAATCCTTTGTGTGGTCGTCATGAGGAAATCTGGGAAATCTGCTTGCTCCCAGCCACCATGCAAAGCTTCTCCTCCCTGCAGCTTGCAGGGCTGCAGCCCATCCTGCAGCTGGCTCGTGTGGGACAGGCCAGCTCAGTCTGAGCTCTGTGGGGAGAAAACCCAAATTTCTGGCTCCTGTGGCCTGGCCAAGAGCTGGAGGAGCTCAGCCCATCACCAGCGTCTGCTGGGGACACTTTGGGG